>CBVK0100138579.1:0-15785 GCA_900067695.1 Picea abies | reverse complement strand
CAATAACAAAATAATAAGAATGCTCTTCGCAGTTACATTATTTCAACAGATGGATGATATCTTGCGGCGTTTCACTAATTCTTTTGTAGTGGTGTATCTAAATGACATCCTCATCTACAACGAGACTTGGGAGGAACACTTGCAACATATTCAATAGGTACTGCACACTCTGCGACAACACAAGCTATATTCCAACTTGAAAAAATGCTCCTTTGGCATGGATAGGGCCTAGTACCTAGGCTAAATTGCTGATGCGCATGGTGTGCATGTGGATCCATCCAAGATCCAAGTCATCTGTGACTGACCAGCCCCAACCACGCTCACTGAACTTTAGAGCTTCTTAGGCCTTGCCAATTTCTAGCGCAAGTTCATGTTGGGATTCTCCCATATTGCATGGGCCCTCAACTAAGTAACCAGGGGTGGTGGTAAGGAAAAATTTGTGTGGGGCCTGTCCCAAAAAAAAAATGTTCGATGATTTGAAGTAGTGCTTGTGCTCAGCCCCAATGCTTTCATTACCTGACCTGCAACAACCCTTTGAGATTGAGACATATGATTCAGACTATGCTGGTGGGTGCAGTCCTCACTCAACATGGCCACCCCATGGCCTATCATAGTGAGACACTATCAAATGTCATTCGTAAGTACGAAAAATAAATGTACTCCATTGTGCAAGTCATTTGCCAATGGAGGCATTACATTCTCAGGAATGAGACAATCATCCACACTGATCATAATTCGTTGCACTTCATGCAGACATAAGCAGAATTGCAGAATGACCACCATCAGAAGTGATCCACATATTTACAACAATTCCACCTCAACATCAAGTATAAAACATGAAGTACCAATCGAGTCGTTGAATGCCTCAACCAACCTCCAGTCTCAATGCTCACCACATTGCTAGACTCTTGTGGCCACGAGATCTCCAGATGGCCCCACCTCTTTGAGACAGATCCTGACTTCGCCAACACCTACCAGATGTTGGGTGCAAACATAACTGTCATTAATTTCCATCTTCAGGATGGGCTGATGTGCCATCTGGACCATCTCTGCATTCCATCAAGCGAGAAAGCGAAGCTGATTTGGGAATCCCCCTACAGTCGAGTGGCAAGACACTTTAGCATGTAAAATATAGTGGCAGTATTGCAGCGACATTTCTACTGGCCGAAACTTCGACAGGATGTCAGCAAGTATATCTAGTCCTGCATTACTTACGTTATTGCCAAACCATCCACTAAGAAGAAGGATTGTACACTCCTCTACCTACTCCTGAAAGGCCCTGGGAATCCATCTCAATGGACTACATGTCGGCCCTTCTGTCCACCAAACGGGGAAATGACTATGTTTTTGTGGTTGTGGATCACTTTTCCAAGATGGTGATTTTTGCAATAAGAGCATCAAAATGGTGGCCACTGCCAAGCTCTTCTTTGAATGAGTGTGGGTACACTTTCGGATCCCACAAACCATTATCTCATATCGGGACAACCAATTCCTTGACACATTCTGGTCGAGCCTCTGGTCACTACTGGACACCAAGCTCACAAAATCCACTACCTTCCACCCCCAGATGGATGGCTAAACCAAGGTCATCAACTGAATGATCATGCACATTATGCGCATGTACAATTCCAAGCACCCCCGCACATGGGATGAGAGTCTTCCCTATGTTTATCACATCTACAACAAATCCATGTATAACTCAACCGACCACAACCCCTTTCAGGTGGGGTTGGGATTTCAACCATTGGGTCCCATGGATGTTTCACTACCCCTTGTGGCCACCTAGACATACTCGTCACATGCTCCAACAGAAGCTGACAAATCCACCTGGTTCATTGAGAAGATCCAACACATCCTCCAACAGGTTCAGGATATTTTGCAAAATTCCAATGCCAAGTACAAGCAACACCATGATCAACATTGGGTGCCACACCAGTTTCAGGTGGGAGACAAAGTTTGGTTGCACTTGTAGAAAGAATGCCTTATAGGGCCTCATCAGAATATTCGTCCACTTCTTTATGGACCTTACACCATCAACAAGGCTGTGGGTGACAATGCTTTTGATTTCAACATTCCCCCCTTCCTTGGCTTGCACCCAGTGTTCAATGTGGACCTCCTTTGACCCTATTTTCCACCATTATTGGACACCTCAAAGATAGAAGAACAATTGACACCAACAGAGCTCAACCTTGACTGCATGGAATGAGAATCCACTAATCAGATCATGGACACATAGGTCATTGGAACTCACCAGTAGAGGATCCAGCTTTATCGGGTTGTTAAAGCAGGGCAACTCCTACACCAGGGCAAGTGGCTCACCCGGGTCCAAATTCAACATAAATTTCCTCATCTGATGGGGGAACTCAACACAATGGAGACCATTTCTTCCTAATGAGGGAGGATTGATCCAGGAGGATCTCGGTGGCCACCCACCTATTCCAACTGACTCAAAACAAGTTTTTTGGTAATTTACTATTTTTAGGAGTTTTCGGGTCCTAAACTTCCGAGGCCATTTTGAGGGCCTAAACGATTTTTTTTCCACTTTCAAGCACATTAATGAAATGCAAGAGCTCTGATTGATCCCCTTAAATGAATATCCTTGTCAATACCTTTCCAATGAGCTATCATGTTCTCAAAACAGAGATCGTATGCAAAAGTTACGACCCTGGGAAGTTGATGTACTAACTTACCCCAACATGGCCCACATGACTTTTGGCACTTCATCTCCTAGGGATAGGCTTTTGGATGTATAGGGTTTTGGAATTCATGTTTATTGTAAAAAGTCCTTCAGAGCCTCATTTTACTCATCTTCTTGCGAATGAGCATAGCCGTCACATCTCTTCTAAGAGATAAGTTGCCACCATTCTAACAAGCTTGTTTTCACACTGCATTTTAGAGTTTCAACATATTTCTTATTTAATAGAAGTCAAGTTTTACTGTATCTCTATTATTATTCATTGTTTCTCTGTGTTAATATTATAAATATGTGTTTTCATTTCGTTTCGCTCATAAATCTGGATCATTTTCCCTATATAACTAATGTTTGGACTGCAACCTCTTTGCCGACACTGAATAACACTAAGGGATGATGTTCCTAGTGTTGTGTATGGATTGAAGAGGAAGGTATCCAAATGATCAGATAGGTTGTGGGGAAGAGTTTGGATGATGTGTTGAGGCATTAAATATACCTCCCAACTCACCATGGTGGAATACATGACATGGATGTATGGTATTTCAAAGTCAATGCAAGGATGCATTGAGTAGATGTGGCCATGATTAGTGGCACATTGGTTGTATTTATTGGTAACTCTTGATTGCATTATGAAAATATTGGTGTGTTGATAATGCATGAACAATGAATGATAGTTTCATTCTATATAATATGACTAATGGTTGAATTCCATTTTTAATGTGAATAATGGCTGGAAATGATTGAATTGCTAGTAAATTACAATTTTGAGATCTTTTCATGAATTGCTAAGAATGTGCATGAGGGCTAACAATATTGTTTGGGTGCAAGAAAGTTGAGAAATTGCAGGTAGAATAGTCTTGGATATGGAAATGATGTAAGCCCATAAGGAAGACTGATATATACAACTGCAAGAGCTGAACATAATGAGAATAAATTTCATGCGTAAATTTTTTTATTTTCCTGTATAAAACAAATTTGAGAAATTAATAATTGAAAATTATATGATGATGTCTCATATTGAATGTATGCATATGATGTAGATGTGATGATTGCCATAGGTTATGGATTTCTTGTGGAAGTCTAATAGCAAGTTGACATTCTTCTGCATAAGAACATCTTAGCAAATGATGGGTCACTTGAGGAACTGTATTAAACAATGAAAGGGATTTATGAGCCTACAGGGTGAGTACAAAAAGAAGAAACAACTTGTCAAGATTGAAAAAGAACCAGGTTGTTAGGCCCGAAGAGTGAACTCTAGTGTGAGTTGCATTGTCGAAGAACTAGGTTGTCAGGCCTGAAGAGTGAACTCTAATGTGAGTTGCACTGGAGCGACAGGATTGTTGTTTTTTTTATCGTACTGGTAGTTTTCCCAACAATAAGTCCCTTGAGTTCCCAGTAATGAGGTTCCTAGTTACGTATGCCAGAGAGACCCTAATAAACAAATGGTGCAACCCGATGGACTGAGGACAGTGAAGGGGGCACATTCCTTGGGTCAACCCTGATAAAAGTATGGTACAAACTGAGGGACTGTGAGCAGTGAAGGGGGTACATTCCTTGGGTTGGGCAGGTCAAGAGGAGGAGAGTTGGTGGAATTTGAGATAGATGTAGGAGAATGCCAATGGTTTATGTATGTGTATTGGGCCAGAGTGCCTATGCATATATATGTTTTGGGTTAGGGTGCCTCGGTATCTATAGTTATTAGGGTTGGGGCACCTATGTATTTATGGATTTTGGTGTCAGAGTGCCTATGTATTTTATGTTTTAGGATGGAAATATTGTGTGATGTTGGCTCGGAAAGCCTATATTGATTAAAGGTCAGAAAGCCTAACATTGTAATTGTATGTACACCATATGGTGTTGTGCATTGAGGATAATGAAAAAGTAAGGGGGAGGGGAACGTAACATCCCCAATTTTAATCGTCGCAAATTATAATGTACTTGTATAAATGTGAATTAGGCTGGTGAGTCAATGTGTTGGGGCGAGGAACCCATATTGGTTTAATATGGTCAGATGATGAATGATATATTAGGTGCATTGAAATAATTAATAAAAATAGTAATATATGGCTGTGATATGAAAATGATGAAGAACGATGGGGCTATGATTCCACGAGAGAGGGGTCCAAGGGGGAATTACTCATGGGTATCAATCTAACCCACATTCTTAAAATTATTATCATTGCGTATAACATTATATTTGTTGTTGAGTGTTCCCAAAGACAATAATTTAACTCATGTAAGAGGGTGGGTGTGATAAGTCACATCCCATAGTTATTGGGGAACATGGGCCAAAGTACAATCATCTTTGGGAAGAGTGAGAGTCAAGCAAGAAAGGGAGAAGAAGGAAATTCGTATGTAGAATAGAGACAAGTTTTACATGTAGATTTTGGGGAACAAGAGAGGAGTTGAGTGCCGAAAAAAGCACCAGCCATGGTATGCTTGAAGGAAACCATTGTTTGGTTGTGTTTTACGCTGAGAAAGAGGCTTGCGTGCCTGTAAAACAGGTTGTAAGCCTGTAGTGCGATTTCTTGTTGATGAAATGGCTCAAGAGCCTTGTGAAGGCTATTGTGAGCACTCCTTGAGCAACTGAGAGTTCCTGGAAGTCCCCAGTTGAGAGTTCCTGACCAACCGAGTGCATAGGAAGCCCCGATAAACGAATAGTACAACATGAGGGACTATGAGCAGTGAAGGGGGTACATTCCTTGGGTTGTGCAAGTGGTAGGGAAGAGAGATGGAGGATTGGAACTGCTGTGGGAGTAGAACTCAAGTTTGGAGGTTGTTGTGTGTGAAGAGTGGATAACCAAGAGGGTCGGATCTCCTTGTGGACTCATAGCCTCAGCTTAGGGGCGACTCGTTGTTGACAGAAAATGGAAAACAACGCCTATGGTTGGGAGGTTCATCCTTCATATGCAATCAGTTGGTTAATTCTTAACATATAAGTGTTCTATTGTGTTATTATGTTTATTTCATGCTGCAAATAGTTTATCTGAATGTTGTGTGTTTGTTGTTGGCATGAACAATTGCATTCATGTTTTAATATATGTTGCTAGATTCATTTCGAATTGTGGTATTAGTCGAATGGTTAAATTTGTGTGTGATCTGTAGCTGGTAAGCTACAAGAAATTAATCAGGAGGAAATCTTATGATTTAATGTGTTTTCCGCACATAATGTTGCTAAGCTGGGCTGGGGTATTTTACATGAGGTCTGTTGAATGTAGTTGACAATTATTGATGTAACTTTGTGTTAGGTTTGTTGGATATGGCTTTGTTGAATTTGACCATTGAATGTTAATGCAATCTTCGATAAAATTATTGTGATGACGACAAGAACAACCTCATTATTCACTAAAGTACAAGCGTAGAAAGTATTTTTTTCTGAAATAAAAAAATTATTATAATAATGACAACTAACATTCATTGAGACCAACTTTAGTCTATCAAAACTTTAAAAAAATGATAATTAATTGATTTGCTTTAACATTTTGTTTCTATATTCTAAAATAGTGTACACAAACTTTCCTAATTATTTTTTATTTTCATAAGTTAACAAATTATGAAAATCATTAATGTTAAAAATACTATACTATTAAGTCCTACTATAATATATCTAAGTTTAATTTATTATATCATATATATAATAATAATAATAATAATATAACAAAATAGAATTCCCTAAGGTAAAGATCTAGATCGTTGCTCTGAGGACCGCCTAGGGTTCTGGATCTGAAGTGTCTCAGCTGTAACAATGGTAGCCTCGGGAGGATGGGAGCCCTTGCCCCCTCCTTCAAATGAAGCCTCCTTCTGCAAGCTCCTGAACTCCCAAGGCAAGAAGCTCCCTCCAACTGCTCTCCCTAGCTTCGTTAAGAAGCTCGACTCGATCCCTGAGATTGAATTTCCTCTTGATCACCCTATGAGGGTAGCAATCTCTTTGTCCGATTGTGGATTGGTAGGGAAATTCATGGGCCTTTGGCTGTCAACCAGATCTACAGAGAACTGGATCCAAAGGAACTGGCATCCGTTGATCCAGAACAACGTAACTTGCTATGCCCTGGGAAGAGGATTCTTCATCTTTGAATTCATCTCTCAGGAAGACAGAGATCTCATCTTTAGGAATGACCCGTATTTTATGGGAACTCAAGGGCTATACCTGAATCGTTGGACGCCAAGCTTCGATCCTGCTGTGGAAGTACCCAAGGACGTCCTTGTCTGGGTCAGGCTACCCAATCTCTCGATCCACTGCTAGAACCTTAGTTTGCTCCAAGCAATAGGGAATGGGCTAGGGCAATATATTGATAGGACAGACCCCAAAGACCAATACTCCTGTGCACGCATCTGCGTGGAAGTGGATCTAGAGGTTGGCCTTCCTGAGGCAATCAAGTTAAAGGTTGGAGAATGGCAACACTACCAGAAGCTCGACTATGAACAACTATCGTTCAAATGTAGGGGATGCCATGAACACGACCACTTATAGCGAAACTACCCCAAAAACCTAAGCAAGGAGAAGGAAGATGGAGAAGGATGGAAACAACCTAGAAAAGGGAAAGCATCGGCCAAGGAAAAAGGATCACAGAATGAAAACACAATCCCTGCACATCCCAAGGAGCAACGAAATCGATCAGAAGTAGCGGCAGAGAACATTTTCAGAGTGCTAGAACAAGGACATCTAGAGAAAAAAACAGGCAAAGAACCAAATGAAGCCCAACCAATTGAAGAAGAAACATAAGAAAGGACACCCCCAGGAACCCGAGAAAAGCCAGTGCCCAAAAGGGAAGAGGGACAGGGAAAGACCGTCGGAGAGAAGGAGATAGGCCAAGATGTGGAATCAGGAGAGGTCTCCTCAGACATTGACTACGAGGGTGCTAGTGAGTCCATTGTCACTCCTAAAAGAGTAGGCAAAGGAAGGAAATCCAATAAAGAAGAAAGAGAAAAGGAGACATACAAAGACGTCCTTAGTGGCTCGCAACCAACAATCAGACAACTAATCAATGTTAGGACGACAAGGAAGCAATCAAGGGCTCTTCAAGGAGCCCATAATCCCCCCCCAGGTAAATCATGAAACTAACATCCTAGAATTGTAGTGGTTTCGATAGCAGAATAAAGGAATAAGCCCTCAAGGATATAATCAAGATGTCAAAGACCGAGATCCTTCTAATCCAGGAGAGCAATATGGAGGAACAAGACTTCCTCCAAACCCTCTAGAAAAAAAACCAAGGAATAACAGTAAGCGCAAGAGGTGCCTCACGACGTCTTGGAACCCTCTGGGACACCATGAAGTTTGACCTAATCAGATCTGAAACATGCATGCATTGGATTTATACTAGTCTTCTACACAAAGAAATAGGTCGGTTGGTAAGTCTCTTCAACCTCTATGTTCTAGTCTTATTGGATGAAAAAAAAAACTGCTGGGATTCGATTAAAGATTTTATACTCTCAAATGATCTAGAAAACATCATTATTGGGGGGGATCTCAATGTGACTTTAGCTATGGTCGAGAAAAAAGGTGGATCTATTGTGCGAGACCCAAAAAGAGAATGGGTAGAAGACATCATGTCAGAATGGGAACTGGAGGATGCCAAACCAACTAAGGGGAAATACAGGTGGTCAAACAAGAGAGTAGGACTAGGGCACATTGCAGCCAGGCTAGACAGATTCTTTGTCCAAAGTTCCTTTATTCTCTTGGGCCTCATGCCCTCAACTTCTATCCTTCCGCACAGTGTGTACAATCATAAGCCAATCCTGTTAGATATTTCACATGACAGGAATCTATGGCCTATCCCATTCAGATTTAGCCTAGCCTGGCTACAATATGAAGGCTTCCAAGACTTGGTTACCAAAATCTGGAATGAGAAAGTTAGAGGTTCAACTTTTTTTTTCTGGGAAGAAAAACATAGGAGGCTCAAGGTAGTGCTCAAATCCTGGGCAAAGACCCAAACGAATCCAATTATTAAACATCAAGAAGCCCAAAAACAACTCGAAAATCACCAGCTGGAAATGGAAGAACAAGAGACAACTCAAGAAAATCTGCACCAAGAGGACCACCTCCAAAGGAAATGGCATCAAGCCTGTAGAGAGGAGGAAAGGTACTGGAAACAAAAATCCAGAAGCCTCTGGCTGGAAGCAGGAGACAAAAACACCAGTTACTTCCACAAACAAGCTGAGGCAAGGAAGCAGTTCAAGACAATCAATGAAATTCATGTACAAGAACATATTATATCAGAATTTGAAGGAATAAAAGTAGCTGCAATAGAATCCTTTGAAACTCTCTACACAGAGACCCAAATGTCCTTAATAAACTCAAAAGCCTACTTGCTCTCCCTAGTTCTGACCGTCATTCAAGATGATGCCAAAAACAAATTGGTAAAGGAAGTAAACCAACAAGAAATAAAAGAGGCCCTCGACCAGATGAACCCAGACAAGGCACTAGGACCAGATGGATTCACAACTAGATTTTATCAAAACTGTTGGAATATAATGAAACCAGATCTATTAAAACTGATCCAGAAATCTCAGAATTGCAGCAAGATAGGAGGACTACCAAACTCGTCCTTGCTAGATCTTATTCCAAAAGAAAAAGGAGCAGTCAATTTTGGAAGATTTCGGCCAGTCTCTCTCTGCAACACAAGCTACAAGATCCTCACAAAAATAATAGGCAACATAATTAAAAAAATTCTCCCTGTAATCATCCCGGAGAACCAAGGCGGGTTCATTAAAGGAAGACATATAGTGGACAACATCATCCTAGTTCAGGAAGCCTTGCACTCAAGCATTCAAATAAAATACAAAGGTATGATCATAAAGCTCAATCTTGAAAATGAATTTGATAGAGTTAGGCATAATTTCCTATTCAAAGTCATGGAAAACTTCGGCTTCGCTCCAACCTTTATAAACTAGATAAAACATTGCATTGGATCCCCTTGGATCGCCCCTCTAGTAAATGATAAAGCAACTGAGTTCTTTCAAGCCTCCAGGGGCCTACGACAAGGTTGTCCCCTCTCTTCGCTTCTCTATGAAATTCAAGCCTCAGTGCTCAACTTCCAACTAGATGATTGCCAGATTCATAACAATCTCCTGGGCCTGAGAATAGCCCTAGGGGTAAAAGACATAAAACATGCACAATTCATGGATGATACGTTGCTGCTGGAAGGAGCAAGTGTATAGACATCAAATAAATTTAAAGTGGAGCTGGATGTTTACAAAGAGATCTCAAGAAGTGAAGTATGCCTGCCTAAAAGAAATATCTACAGATGGAACATCTCGCCAAGGGAAATGCTGGAGATATCAAGAGTCCTGGGAATGGAAGGCTGCACCAATTGGAATGCATTTAAATACCTGGGAGTACCAATTTTCAAAACCAAGCTAAAGGCTTCTCAATGGCTCTCGTTGATAGACAAGTTAAAAGAAATAATAAACTCTTGGGGAGAAAACTGGCTAAACCTTACGGGTAAAGTTTTCCTCATTAAAGCGGTTTTGGCAAGCATCCTGATCTACCAAATTTCTTTGTTACTAGCCCCATCCACCACGATCCATAAAATCAAATCACTTTTCAGAATGTTCCTGTGGGAAGGATGGAAGCAAAAAGGGAGGAAATTGCATCTAATTAGCTGGGAAAAAGTAACTAAGACCTTTGCAGAAGGTGGCCTCCAATTCAAATACATCCACTCCCAACACTTAGCTTTAGGAGCCAAGCTTCTTTGGAACCTTGTTACGGGGAAATCCTCCTAGAGCAAAAAAGCGATCTGGAAGAAGTACTTCTGAGGCCTGAGGAAAAAATGCCTAGATTGACCAACAACTGTGGAGAAAGGATCACCTATTTTCACTTTGTGTCTAAAGGCTCTGAAGCTCTTTAGACCTCACCTCACCTGGATACCAAGGAATGGTAAGGAAATCAATGTTTGGGAAGACTCAGTCCTGGGAGATCCGTCGTTAAGTTCGATGGAAGGACTAGACTGGCTAAAAGATTGGATGAGAACTCAGAACTTAAACAACCTATGGGACATTTCAATCTGTAGAGATGATGAGAACAAATCATGGTTCAGGTGGGAATCCATCAACAGACCTCCAGATCTTGATGGGGAATGGAATATTCTGGCAGACTGTTTGCAAGGGAAATCCCCAATAAAATAAAGGAAAAAAGACAAGAGAGGATGGGGAGTACTCTCCAGAGCCTACACAAGAGCAACAGGGTATAAAAACCTTACAACAGTTCCCCACGTCCCACTAGACCCAACAATCTGGAAAGCCATATGGATTTCCAAGTCCATACCAAAGATAGATATGTTTGTATGGACATTGGCAGATAGAGGTATTCTAACTGGAGAAAACCTGAGAAGAAGAGGATGGGAAGGCCCGTACAACTGTCCTCTCTGCTCACAATAGGAGGAAACCTCAAACCATTTGCTCCTGCAATGCGAGTACTCCAAGGAGGTATGGTAGTTGGTCCTTGGGTTGAAGCCATGAACAATTGCTTTACCTTAAGAGACCTCCATCCTACTCCAAAACTGGAGTTCCCATTGTTCCTTTCAGGCCACGAAAAAGGACCAACTCTCCACTCTCTGGAGAACAATCCCAAAATTCATCCTTTGGAAGATCTAGCTAGAGCGGAATAACAGGCTATTCAGAGATACCAACAGTAACCCAACACAAGTAGCAACAAATATAAAGGCCTACTTTGGAGAAAGTGCCCCCTACTTCTGCAAAGCAAAGAACTCGGGACCCCTAGAGACAGAAGAGGAACAATGGATTAAAAGCTTCAAAATCAGGGATGACTTGCAACAAACAGGCAACAAGTTAAAACATGAAACATGGGAAATTCAGAAGGAGGAGGACTTCGAGGAATGGAAGCGAAAGAGAAACAAGCATATATTGTTCTTTGACGGGGCCTCCAAAGGAACTCCAGGTATGGCAGGTGGAGGAGGGGTCCTAGTGAGCCCCAACAGACAACTAGAACTTACCTATGCCTGGGGACTAGGAACATAAACAAACAACATAGCAGAATCATTGGCACTTTGGTAAGGAATTAATCAAGCTATCAACCAAAACGTCCAAGATCTAGTGATTATAGGGGACTCCAGTCTCATAATTCAAACATTGATCCTCTGCAACATGGTCAAGAAAGCAAAACTCCAACACACACTGGAGAAAGTCCAACTACTTTTGGGAAGCCTAAGAACATATTAGCTATTCCATATTGTTCGAAAGCTGAATGCACCAACAGATGCAGAAACCAACAAAGGAGTCCTCTCACGCATTTGAACACTCCAAGTAAATGGAACCGCGACCAGCATGGCAATTCTGTAAGCCCAGGAAAGCCGACTAGAACCATAGTGGGCCAAAAAGTATAGTGATAATGCAAGGACGCGAGCTGGAAAAGAGATACGTCATAGGCTCAGACAATTCATAGGGGCGAATCCAAGACAAACAAAGATAAGACCAGTGTCAGACATGAGAGAAATTTCAATCATTTGGTCATTGAAAACTCAGAAAAAGACAAGGGCCCAGAAAGAGACCCATACTTTGTGCCAGATCGCGCAGATCTCCTGGGTACAGTGGATTGTTCACATGAAGTGGAGCCTGAATCTGGAAGGAACCGAGGATAAAATAACAGGCTGGGAAGGGCCATTTCATCCCCTGAGCATTCTGATGTTAGGAAGTCGCCAACGCAGAGGCAGGAAGTCACCCACGCAGAAGAAGGAAAACATGAGAAGAAGTAAAGGAAATGGCGTCCAACTCAGGGAGAAAACCATCAACGAAGGAAAGGATAAAGGCGATGGAAGAAGAAATGAAGAGGCTCAAACACTTTCTGCAAAACCAAGACGATTTCCTCCAGAACCTGGATATTGAAGCATGACGACAACTAGAAATGCTAGAAGCTGACATCACATAGACTAAAATCAGGTTCTCAGAGGAGCTGGAACAGATTCACACTAATTTCAAAGAGCCAAAGAAGGAATTTGAAGAACGAGTCAACAAGCTGGAAGCCCAAATGGAAAATTTGAACAAAGACTGGCAACTGGATCAAGACTTTCCCAAGAATGAGGGCCCAAAGAAATTTGGCCAATAACTCTTAGGCCATGAATTTTCTCTACAAATAACACTCTGATGAAGACATTTTGTATAGAAGCCTCCGCATCTAGCGAAACTATAGATTAAGATAGTTTTCTAGCTCTAAGAACTATACCCAGGTAGGAGGGTAGAGCCTCCTGGCCTTGTAATAGTTCAGTTGAACTTGAATAAACTCAAATGTATCAGTTCGAGTGGCTTCACCACTGCTATCCTATAATAAAGATCCATTAACTGTTTTTGTCAAAATAATAATAATAATAATAATAATAATAATAATAATAATAATATAACTATATTAACTATAAATAATATATTAATTAGTTATGTACTAATTATCTTTTTTTCCTCCAAGGAAAAAGTCCTTTTTTTTGAATGAGAATAAAAACCACTTTCACATGCATATGGCACTATACAAAATACTTTGAAGATATATTAGTATATCCCAAAATTAAAAAATAAGCTTGTTCATACCCCAACCACCATACTGACTCTTACAATTGAATATTCAAATTCATATCCTCACATGTTTCCAAAAATCAATCACCATATAGTCCATAAAGTTTAGTTATTACAGTCATCCAACTTGTCCCTAGATGGGGTGTTCTCTAGACTCCCTAGAGAAACTGTGGATGCGTGGATACCAATGCACAACCCAAGGGAACAAGTGCTAAAAACATCATCTATCACCCATGTCCCTTTTGAAAGCTCTCGACATTCATTGCGATCACAAGTTGATGTACGTCGGGAGTCTAGCCAGAGCGAAGTCTTAGGTGACGACAAGCTGGGTAATGATGTTGGTATTACTCCTCTTAATGCCCTCATTGCAAATGAATACCACTTCTAGATGGATTTTGTCATTTCACAATGAACAAATGATGAACCCAAGACGTCGCTATATGGGGAAGATGATCATAATTAGGGAAGGGAAAACGATCACAATGCTAGATCCTTCCATTATGACAAAGAAGCCCGAGCTCGCTCTGTACCTGCACTTCGTCTTGACACATGCAAGGAGAATGTTGAAGGATGTATGGGTTTGGGTTATGATCACAGTATTGGATAGGATGTTATGAACTCAATCTTTTATCAATCTGACCTCGATGAAGAACAAGTATAAGGTTGAGGACGAGAGCATTGGGCCGACTTGGAGGCTCCTTTTAAGAAGGTATTAGGTTTTATCTACTGTATTTTTGGATAACATTGTCACTCATTATGTTTCTCTACCCAGTCTGTTTCGTTCTCTCCCACAGTATTCTCTTAGCGTCATGGCACCACGAGGCAAGAAACCTAGTAATTCTGTAGCTAATAAATCCTGTGTTGTCAAAGCTGCTAATGGTGCAACACATTTTTAATCTGACACTATCCCTGAAGTAGATAAGTCTTTCATGCAAGACCTTGAGGAGGAAGTTCGTCTTGTTCACAAATTCAAGGAGGATGAAGAGGTGGAAGACCAAGTGGGATGCTCGATTCTGGATCAGGGTTGCACCAGAACCTGAAATCCCATCTTCTTTCACATAGTGGAAATGGAATTCATGAAAGAGAAAAATATACACACAATAATAATCTGTATTGCACAAATTACAAAGAGATATATCACACTTAAATAAGTGTTGTGAGATCCAAATTATTCCACTCTTGGAGGGAGAGGTTGAGAGAATATCTTAGCATCCTCCAACAAACCCAATCCAATCCCTAAACTCTAGTATGTAGCATTAATTAGGCATTATCTCTAACACCCCCCGTTAATGCCTACATTACAAAACTTCACAAATTAGATAACAGAAAAGGTTACAACACTTTGTCTGGAATGATTGTCATCAACGCATAAACCCACTCTGATGCATTTGGATTGAGCTCTTTCTCTTCCTCTTCTTTGAGCTTTCCTTTCAACTCATTTAAAGTATAAATGTTTTAGATCATCATTCATGCACTTGTACAATAGACAATATTGACAAACTCGGCTCACCAAGGCTTCCATGACAAAAGTTGTCAAGTAATGAATCATCCTATGGACATACCTTCATTTGTTAGATATTTTTCTTTCAACTATCCGTTAGTTTCTAGAAAGGCAGTCTAGGTACATAATGTGTAATGATCCCAAGCTAGATTCTTTCTTGGAATCACTAACTACTACTAATTTATTGAGTTATTAAGTGCATACAAGATTCATCAACACATGGAGATCACAATATATTCAAGATGTAGAAGCACAAGCAAAGATCCGACCTTTTTATTATGAGAAATGTAAGATCAATACAATAGATGGTCGATCTGGCATAAACCTCAAATGGTTGTACAAGCAATAGATATGAGCTGCTACAAAATGCTCTCGACAATACAAAATAAGCCTCCAAAGGCTGGATATACAATGAAGACTGAATCACAGATCTGAGTTGTACTAATGCTCAACCTCCAAGCTGGAAAGTGCCACGTCCTGCTAGAATGCTGAAGCCCTCAATAATTCTACCCTGCTACCAAAATTGTCCAATCATCCTGAGAAATATGCCAAATGATAGATCAGGCAACTGTAAGGACAACCCAGATGTCCAAATTCCCAAATCCACTCTCAAACCCTATAGATATAAATTTCCCACTGAATGGGGTGCCCCACTGGATGACTGAAACCCTAGCTGGTTCAGCCCTGGTGAAGGAGGCCTCCAAATGCTATGAAACTCTCCAAGAATATATATCGGGATATGAGAATCCCTTGGGAGAAGTTTTGGACTCATATCTCAAGCAAATCTCCCTAGATATGAGTTTTACTGAATTACATGACATCCCCTATGGCTCCAAGACGTTCCAATCTGCAGACAAATGTAGAAGGATGATAACCCTCTAGAAAAGCCCTCAAAATGATGGTCCTTCCCCTGCAAACAAAACCCAACTGTCAGAATGGCCCTAGGCCCTCAGGATAAGCTGGATCGAACCTCCCTCTAGATGATGGTGCGCCCTTGCTAGAAACACAAGAACAATATGATTTTCTACCTTCTGAAGCGCTAGATGGAGATGGGCTGAGACTAGAATGGTGTGG
>CBVK0100138567.1:0-19029 GCA_900067695.1 Picea abies | reverse complement strand
AGGGGGTAACCCCCCTCTGCACTCCCCCGTGTGGAAGAGTGTACATACTTCTGGGGTGTAAATACTTCATTGGGTATAAACAAGGTTGAAAGTAAAAGACCTCTGAATCAGGAAGATAATCAGGCTCCACAACCAACACTCGATCGTGTGATGAATCATGGGGAGAATGGGAGTAGTTGTTTCCTTGAAGAAAACCTAAATGTCTATTGCTACAAGAGATGTAATTTTTGGATCGGCATTGTGCCTCCTGATCTCGTATTCTTTGTAAGAATGCCCTAATTCCATATGGAGATATTCGTGTTTTGTTGATACTCGTTTGGATTTTTTGCTGCATTGTGAAAAGTACAGCGTAAAAGGCTGCTTGTTGACATTGCTGAGCCACCATTCCACAATAGTTTTCCATCTATTATAGTGTGAAAAGAGTGTAGAGTGTGGAGTTGTGGATACACACAACTGAAGGTAGCTATATCGATTCCTGAAGTTTTTTTTGTGTACTAGCATGAGTCATTGTTTGACGCTATCACTGCAAAGTAAGTTAGGCAGAGCCATAGAAATGATCGTTCGTTGAATTACGGGAAATTTATCGAAAATAAATCCATCTTTGTGGCACCTATCATAATTGTTTTTGTGCTGATGCATCGTTGTGAGTTGGTATAAATAACCTAGGGCATGCTAGTGTTGAGAGTGGGGAGATTGTCTCTATATTGAGATAAAACTATGATCCTTCAATTCAGAGTAAGGTATGTGTGTGTCGATTGCATTCTGACAACATTATTGGATTCATGTAAGAGCATATGAAAATAAGGAAATTTTGTAGGTCAGAAGGATGAAGTTAGAAGAGAGTTTGCAATACTCTCTTGACCCCAGGCACTAGAGCAGTGGAACTTCTATGTAGAAATGTGCAGAGCCATGATTGAATCCAGTATAAGGTGAAGCTGTAATGAGTCAGCAAAGGAAAATTAAAAAACTCCGGAGAGAGCTGAAACACATGAGGATAAAGAGTTGGCATGACGAATCATTATATTTTGTAGATAAGTATGATGTGATTTCAGTTGAATAAACCATGCTTGAGGATCAGAATGCAGAAGTGGACCAGATTAATGAGTATGATAAAGAAATCGATGAAATATTGAAAAGACTAATGCGAGTTTTGTCATCCTTCTCAGGTAAAAGTTTTAATCTTTGGGAATTTAAAATGGAAAGATTACTTGGTTCAGTAGATTTATGGCAATTTGTGCAAGATGGTTTGATCAATTCCCATGATAAGAGAAAATATAAAATATCCTTATATCTTATCAGTTCAACACTGGATACAAGTATTTTGAAATATCCTTATATCTTATCAGTTCAACACTGGATACAAGTATTTTGTCTCCTATTTTATATGAATTTGGTCATATAGACAATGAAAAAATGTTATGGGATATTCTAGAAATGAAATATAGTGAAAAGAGTGCATCTTCTTATGAGGAAACTTTTAAAGTTGATGATGAACCTATAGAAGATGATGAACCTCACTGTGGTCAGTCGCATGTGGATAATCATGATTATAATGAAGAAATTTTCATTGAGGTAATCTGTGATGAGGAGAACATGTCAAATGAGGATTGGATGAAGATAAAGTACGAAATACAATATATTGATAATTTTCTAAATGTAACAAGACACCTTCTTGAAATAATGAATGATGAGCAATATGCAGCAATAGTGAATGTGGTAGAGGAAATCGAAAATCACGTGTTAGATGATGTTGCAGACAATGTCAATACTGAAACAAAGATTAATAGATATGAAGTATTTGAAGTTTCAACAACAAATATGGGAGAACCGACAAAAGCAGACAATAATGAAGAAGAGAACCTGGATGCAGCTCCAAAATATTTTGAAGAATATTTGAAGTTCCTTGAAGAATGGCTTGAAAAGCCACAACTTACTGGAAACTGCATACTAGGAAAACAAATGAAAAAAACAAAAATTGTATTGATTTAAATATTCTAATGAATGGTTTTGAGTCTGCAGGTTTTGACATTTTGGAACAACAAGCTGAAGTTGAAGAAGTCAAGCATTGTATTGAAGTGCCAAAGTTAGTAAACAACAACGAAGTTGTTCTAGAAGAAAAAGACATTGTAGTATTCACCTAGAATCAAGATTTAAATTTGTTGATGACATCATGGATGAGGAAGAAACTGAAAAAGATAATAAATTTTTATGCATTGGATTCTTGAATAAAATAAATTTTACTATGAGCTAATGTTCCAGCAAATTGATGATGAAAAATTCAATGGTGAAGAGCAAACAACAAAGAATGGTATGTGGCAACACTTCACTTACAAACAATTTTTCGAAGAAAAAGTTGAAGAGGACAAACGTGGGAAATATGAAATAAATTTTAGATTGATGACAAACACCAACAAGAAGATCAAGGATAAGAAGCTGAAACATGGAATTTTCAGCAAAAGAGGAATACTTAAATTGAAAATGCATAGAGGTTTCAGAATCTAGAAAAGGAGGAAGAAAAAAACTCACTCATCCAAGGAGTTGAAACAAATTTTAAGGTTTTATTTGAATTGTCCTTTGTAATGTTTGTAAGCCTAGCTGAGACTAATAATGACAGGCATGTGATGTATTGACATTGTATTAAATACATTTCTCCATTAAGGGGGAGTCTTGGATAATAATGGAGAAATTACATAGTTAGGAAATGGTTAAAACAAATTTCTATTGTACCCTATTTTAACTAATGAGTGGTTTCAGATTCTCAATTCTAGGGATTGGTTGTTTCGTCTTTGAGCCTATAAAACGAAATAGTTTCGCTCAGATTAATGAAGAGTTGTGAGCATATTTTCTCATTCTTTCGTTCTGGTGTGTTAATTACGTCATCCAGAAAAGGAATACGTGAGATCAATTCAGTGTAAAATATCCTTAATCCCTTCAATTCACCTTTTAATTTGGCATCAAATATAATATTTCTTAATATGTCTACCACCAAAAGAAAGACAAAAGGAAATAGCGATCATCCTTTTCTAGGTCCCCAATATGGGAAAAAAAAAATGGAAGGAGGACCATTGATTAAGACTGCAAAGAATACCACCTGAATGCACCCCGTTATCAAATTTACCATATATAGATTCATTCCCATCTATAAATGGATCAAACACAAATAATCCTATCCGACTCTATCATATTCCTTCAAGAGGTTCAACTTGATAATCAATGCAATAGGCTTCAATTGATTCATTTAATGTATTGCTTTGTGGGCTAGGGCTATTGTGTCATGAATATAGAAATATTGCAGGAATCCAAATTGTTCTTCCGAGATAAGATCACTTAAAACTGGTTTAAGTCCTTTGGGATATCACTTTTGAAATGACCTTGTATATCGCGTTAGAATAGGAAATCGAGCAGTATTCATGGAAGGATGAGGCATTGTGTTTTCTTGGAAGGATTATTATAAAATTAGTGTTTAAGGCTCTGAGCATCTTCCCAGATTCCTAGGATTCCTGAAAAAGTTTTACGATATACTCTTTGATGAAATGAGAAAAACATGTATAGAAATCCATTGCTAATCCATCCAGAGATGGGATCTTCCCATTCTTGATAGAGGGTAAATAAATCATAGTTTCACCTTCCATGATTTCAGTTACCAAGATTTCATTCATCTCCTAGAAATAGAGCATGGATCCTTTCTTAGTATCTAGAGGATTTATTGAATTTGACACCCCAGAGGCTCTATGAAGAGGGAGCTAAAGTGGTGAACCCCCACCTCCATTTTGTCTTTGAAAGACCTTACCATATCCTGCTAGTGGTTTTGGATCTCCCATATTGTGTTAATATTTTTAGGATGATTCACGTACTAATGGAAACACTTTGTATTATTATCCCCCTCCTCTTGAATCCATAATGCCCGACTCTTAAGATTCCATGCTATTTCATTTTTATGCAGAAGGTCTTGATGCACGAGTTTAAGGAATCTCAAGATACTAATGTCATCTACTGAAAAAATGTCTGATGAGTTTTCTTCATATAACCTTTTGATTTTATTCTCTGTTTCTTTTAAAACAACTTCATACTTCTCCTTAAAAGGAGTATACCGATCCTTCATTGAATCCTTTACTAGACTAGAAATGATTTCAACAAATTGGTGGATAATGGAGGAGGATGTATCTCGATGAACAGGCTCTCAAACTTCCTCGATCAGATTCTTATAATCTTCCTCTAATAGCCATCCATGATTGAATACAAGGAAGGAATTAAGTCTTTTTGAAATACCCTCTTCGTCCCTTATAAATTTCCTCTAGTTTAGGATAAGATATATTGGTTCCACATCTATGAGTGAATGACTCTCAAATAAGAAATTGAATATTTCTCTTGGAGAGTCCTTTGTAGGGATAGAAACCCACACTTCACACATTGAAATTGTTGATTTATATCTCTGCCTGCAATGGTATGAGCATCCCAGAAGGCACTGGAAGCTTCCAAATATTCCCAAAAAATCATACACATTTAAAGTCTTCAAAAGGACACCCATTTCTTTCATTCCCAACTCTATCGAAATGGATAACCTTAAGGTAGATGTCAATAAGTCCTATAACATAGGGATCCATGTAGTAATAAATCTTCTCGACAAGACTTACACCAGCCAGGTGCAGAGGGACCAGACTATTAACCATGGCTCAAAAGAATATCAGGATTTTGATCCTGAAACCATCATTTCTTGGATTAAAATTATATTGAGGATATGGTCTCTAATGCTCCTTTTCAGGGATGAAAATTTGTGGGAACCCCTACCCCTCGATAATTAAAGGATAGGTATAAAAGGATAGGTAGAAAAGATAGGATAGGTAGACAAGGATAGGATTCCCCTGCTCCAAGGGCCCTCAAGATTGTTGCTTTTTTATCTTTTTTTATGTCAATCACAACATTGTGTTGTTATTTCAACAATTTCAATTTTCTCCTGACCATGGGAATATATGGTTTATCTTGGGAAAGTCCACCATCCCTATTCTCTACCTCAATGGACTTGATTATGAGTATTTGGAAATTATATCTGTTGGATCTGATTCAATTTAGAACAAGGTGAGGCTTGTTCTAAGGATCGATTTCCCTCCACAAATGTAGTCACAAGATTGTATTGAATAGAGTGTGGAATATCAGTAGAAGAAAAGTTTCTAGTTGTAGGAGAATGAATGCAATAATATAAATATTGTTGATTCTGAGAAGGACTACACGGAATGGAGTCAACTGGCTTAGACGAGTTTTGAAAATCGCTACGCAGGACCCCATTTTCATATTCTGATACATCCAAAGGAAAATGAGCATTGATTCGGGACTAAAAGATATATCTTACCCAAAGACTCCACTGAATAAGATGCTTGAGAGACTTAATGGTTCACATTTTCTTGAGCTTGGGTTTTTTCATGGCCTCTCCTCTATGTGGTACAACCTCCTTCTAATGTGCATGAATATTGGTTTGAAAAGGGGTGGATAACACTTCCTTTATTTTTTTAACCTAATGTTTTCCTCCCTTGGACACATAGGGAGAAAGTTACTACATGCCTCATGACTGTCCCCAACCTCATGGTATGTGAAACATCCAAAGGGGAGCTTCCCATAGTTAATTTTCTATACCCATGACTTTCCTCTGCAAACCAACTTAATTTCTCCATTTCTATACCCATGACTTTCCTCTGCAAACCAACTTAATTTCTCCAAACCAGACATCATGAAAATCCACCTCGATATGAATTGAGGCCTAATTCATATTATGCTTTGTGTCCCAATTTGGCTCTAGATCAATGAAATGACCAATTTTGTTACCAATAGAAATTATAATTTATTCATATCAAAATACCAACGACAACCCGACGAAATTTCCCAGACATTCGAAATAGAGGTCAATTCCTTGGAGGGATCAAAGTCCACTTCCCATTTTTTCAACACCAGACCCGATGGCCCCCAACTCCACATTGTTTCCAAAGAGGGTATCCGCGTATACCAATGAATATATGAAGAAACATAACCATCCCTTGCTTAAAGCATGAAAAGTCTGCATATAACCCAAAATTGGCTCTGAGTTTTCCTCAATCCAATTTTTTAGCGTCGTTGGGGCAAAACGCTTTTGCAAACCCGCCCAACTACAATACTTCCAAAGACATCTGGGACTTCCTCTATCTAAACATCTAGGACAAATACCATCTTCACACAGTTTTTTTGAACCCTAATACACTTTTTTCTCCCCTACTTGGATTCGGCTCTGTGGACTACCTCGTGGTTTTCTTTTATGATTTTCCATATGAAAGATCTAGAGTCACAATTGGAATGAGCATTAGACCCAAGCATTCAGAGCTGATATCATAGGATGGTGCATAAAAATATGGACACTGATCAGAAGATATGCTAAGTATTGGGCTTTGTCCTCGATATTTCATGATAATTGAATAGAGTTAAGTTGATTTAAATCTGACTCTGGCATGGACATGCCAAGTGTCCCTCGTACCATGAAATGGAGAGAATCGATTGTGCTTGGAGTATTGGTTCATGACAAGGACTATCACCGTAGTCCACTAAATATTCCTCCTTTTTGTTAACCTTTCAAAAAAACAACTTGTCACCAAAAAACCGTCAGAAAAAATAGAGAGGGAACTATGTAAACCCTTTTTCATTTACTTACACACTCGGACTTTTTCAAAACTTAGCTATCTTAGCTCTGAAACCCGACACACCCCCATAACCACCTTTTATTTATATAAATATTTACAACATATTTCATATTTAAAAATGTTTCTCTTACTTAATATATATAAATACTTATTTTTTATTATCATTAAGTTTGTATAAATCTTTACAGTATATTTAATCTCTTTCACATTGGAAATTTTAATTTACATTCATAGTATAACATAATAGGAAGTGTATATTGTATTTATGAAAATGTTATTATGAATGACTGCATATATGTATACATATTGTGTTTAAGAGAATTTAAATTTTAAAATGAAATCAAAATAACAATTAAATGTAAATGATATATTTTGTAAATTTATTAAATAATTTTTTTATTAAAAATATTTAATGACAGTTATTTATATAAATGAATATAAGTGATATTAAAAAAAATCATTTATATGAATAAATATAAGTGAGGAATTGAGTCTCCTTAAAGGAGAAGCTCGATTGTGGTGGGTAAATAAAGAGACTAATTTGCAATTCACTCACTTGCTAGTTACATAGGACATGCTCCATGAATCTTTAGAACTTGCTACTTGTTAGAATAATACAAACTCCAGTGGCTAGACACCTTCCATGCAATCAGATAGAATGGTAGACCAACAAAAGATTATGAAGAAGAATTCTTCACATTAGTTTATCATGTTCAGAATATGACAGAGTCTCTAAATTGCAAGATAAAATATTCCTTCGGGTGCTCGATCCTTTAGCAAGATTCAAAGTTACCATGTGTAAACCCACCACCATAGAAGCAACAAGAAGTATAACAAGGAGGGCCCAAAAAATGATTGATATGAAAGGCCAATCAAGGAATTTCAAGGACACATTTAAAGAACCCTCTAGAGATAGGGTCATCAAAGTTGGAGGGTATGGGTATGAATTCCATGGAAGACAAAAAAATGTATCTAGGGTTTCTAGAACAACTTTTGGGGTACTTCTAGAAGGAGAGAAGTGTTAACCCTACTTAATAAGAATAGTTGGTATAGGAAGAGTATCCAGTAGTTGAGGTTAGGGTCAAACAAAAAGTTAAATCCATTAAGATTTTATGAGTCTGGGTGTCCCCATTATAGAATGGGATTCTTGAAGTCTCAATATAGGCTTGCAAAAATATAAGGTAAAGAAAAATGGGAACAACCATAGGCCCAACATTAGATTCATCGTACAATAAACTACCACTAGGATGAAAACCAAGAGATAGTGGTGGATTCTATTGGTATGATTAAAAACATTTTTCTTTCTGTGTTGATTAATTTTAGTGGCACTAATAGTTTTATTTTCCATTTTTCTATAAATAGATGTTGATTAGCAGGTCATGACCAAAATCACTTTACAATGGTTGAAATGGAATCTAATGTTAAGAAATCTATAGGTCCACTTGTAAAGCACTGGATTGTCAAAATTAGGGGTTGTTCCACAAAATGAACTTACACAGAACAACTATAGGAACATATGATTTAATCATAGGAATGGATTATCTTGAATCCCATCAAGCCTTGGTAGACTAATACAAAAATAATTTTCTATGCCAAAGTGATCCAATAGAGCCTATAGTGATTGAGGGGATTAAGTGAGAATTTACCTTACACTTCATCACAATCAGTAAGGTTAAAATGTGTATAAGGAAAGGCTATAGTATTTATGTAGTTTAGACGATAAGTGAATACTACAACCCTTGTACTAAGTTTCATTAAATAATATTTGAATTGAGGATATATTACCCCCAGAGTTGTCAAGATTTCTCTTTATACAAGAATTTGATTTTTCCATTTTTTTGAAATGAAGAATCTAACCCATATCTAAATTTCCATATCGTATGACCATTCCAAAAGTTAATGAGTTAAGTTTGAATCTTAAGGAACCCATTGAAGAAGGATTGATCTGACCCATTGTATCACCTTGGGGATGATTAACGATCTTTTTGAAGAAGAGGGATGGAACCCTTATGCTATGCATTGATTACTATGATGTGAACAAAGCCACTATTAGAAACATGTATCCCATGCCTTTAATTGACAACCTCTTTGATAAAATAAGAGGAGATTTACTGTCTTTCAAGATTATCTTCTGATTAGGATATGACTAATTGTTGGCACCCAAATTTTTCAGTTAATATGACACACATAAACAAAAGAAGTCGTACATACTTATTCTATTTTGACACATGATAAATCAATTTCACGAGGGGTGATAAAAGACATTTGCATTAGATGAAGTTTTCTTAATACCTTCTAGTTCAAATTACTCTATTATGCATTAGTTTAAGTTTTGTGATGCATGCCAAAAATCAATAGGGAACAACATACATGTGAGAATCAAGAAAAGAATCTTTAGGAAATATCTGTGAGTGATTACTACAAGAAGCAGGAGGGAACATGGACCCGAAATAATGTGAGCTACCATGGTAGTTGAGATTTCCATGATTCCAAAAAGGCTATGTGGAATGCATGTAGGTGATAGAAGCATGTGGGATTGGTAGTCAGAGGAGTGAGTGGGGTAGAAATGAAAGTGACAGAGCACTAGGGACAAGAAGCGGATGAAAGGAAGCAATGAAGACAAAGACATAGTTATCTCATTAGTCATTTGGTTGTTGTTTTTATGTTTGTCGATATTGTTGTTATCAAGCTAGGTCTGATCCTATGTTTGGTAATGTCTCTAGTTGTAAGTATGAGTCTGTCACATTTGTAGATCTTGAAAGGAAGTGCATGGCACTGTGAAATGTAACACTGAGAAAACATATAAAAGAAAAAGGATCTATTGTTGTCAAGGAATGAATTGATTAATGTATGTTTGTGATGATGGAAGCAAGATAATAAAGTTGTAGTAACTATGTTCCCATGGTGTGTTTCTTATGTGTCAATCGAATATGTGTATTGTTGTTGTCTGCTAGTAATCATGAAGTAGTTTTCAATGGATTGTCTGAATCCCAACCGAGATGGATTTTTTTCCAATTAGTCCTTTATCATCGTTGACAGAAGACTAGATGATCTCTGTGGTCCTCATGGCATCTTAGGTGAGACATTCTTTAGTATTTGGCTGAGGATTAATATACCAATTCATTGGGGATTGTGTTGGTGAATTGTAAATGAACCATAGGTATTCAACCACTCGACATTAAGAAAGATGCACACAAAAGTGATTGAGACAAAAAATGGTTATGTTTCTAGGACTTAAAAGTCTTGTATTCAATGACTAAGGAAAGGAATGAGGTGGTATTCAACTCATGAATAAATCTCAAGGTATGAATGTTATTATGGAATGATAAAAGGATAAGTATCTCTACATTGATATGCATGAAATTTTCTTTGTTGAATTTCCATGTCATTTTTATGAGTGGTTGAAGAGGAAGACTGCTACTAATCCTTCTTTGAGGCCATTAGAATCAATAGTTTGACATCAATATATGATTAATAGGTCGAAGGAATTGGATAATAAGATGGTGCAGATGCTCAACCCTCTATCGGCCCTCAGGTCAAGGTCCGCTATAGGATCATTCTAATTCCTACCCTTGAGTCAGATTGACTCATCGATTCCTCTTTGGGGAATCCCACGCACATAAAATGGTGCTTCTCCATAGGTCCTTATGAATTTAGCCCATGCAATCAAGCACGAAGCATCAATTCCAATCCCCCTTTGACCAAATAATGTGGTCATATTTCTCTCAATTTGGAACTCTGGAGTTCGTGACTTCGTGACTTCTCCTTCCAAGTCTCTCAACTCTTTGCCTTCCAAAACCTGAACTTCTGATGCACTAAAACACTTGTCGCGTCCTTTCCCACAACAGTATTGCGTTTCACATTTTCGAAAATCTTAGAAACAAAATCCCAATTCTTATCCTCCGAAGTGTTGAAATGTCGAATTCCAACACGCTTCACCAATATCTGGCCCCACACAAATATTTTCACCCCTTCGAAACTTCACACTTCGCGATTTCGCGAATCTCGCTACAATGCTTTTGGTTCTCCAACTCACGAAACCCCGAAATGCCGATTCACCGAAATGATTGACGATGTCCTTCCCCATACTTATATCACTTATCATGATTTCAGATATCTAGGGACAAAAGTCTTGACCTCCTATCTTCTGAAACGTCGAAATGTTGAATTCTAACTCATTATTAATGCTGGCCCCACAATGGAACTTCTCGCTCTGTCAGGACTTCGCACTTCATGATTTCGTGAATCTTGATGCAAGGTTTTCGGTCCTTCAACTCGCGAATCCTCGAAGTGAGAATTCACGAGTGATCCAATGGCCCTTGTCGACTTGGATCCTACGGTCCAATCTCTCCTAAGCTTGCACTTGAAGAATAATTGTCATAACTTCCCTGCTCCTGTGCAAAATCTGACAGCTCTCGAAATTTCGCGAATTCTCCACGGAGAATTCCAACCGTCCAATTCCTCCTTGACAACTCCTACAAGATGAACAACGTATTCCTTCACGAAACTTGTCCACTTGCAAAACAACTTCACTATGCCTCCTTCCAACACTTCAAGGCACTAGCCCTCTTGAGCTTCTCTTCGACAACTTCGAAGATCCTATCTCTTCTGAGCTTGCTTGAAATCCTCAAGTACTCTGGGGATAACTTCTGCGCGCACTCCTTGCGACACTTCTTCAAATACGCTCTAGTATTTGAACCTCTTCGACTCTGTGCACTCTTTGCAACAACAGTCTTTCAACAATTCCCTCAGGTTGTAAGCTCTAAGACTCTACTCGGCCTACGCACACCTTGCACGGCTTCTGTGCTTAACTTGCACTTCCGCGAGAATGAGAACAATGTTATCCCTCCTGAGCTTTCAAAGACGAACTCTGACTTCTGTCAACGCACACCTTGTGGACAATTTCACTGCCCACCTGCAAAACAACTTTGCTACGCCTCCTTCCAACACTTCAAGGCACTAGCCCTCTTGATCCTTTCTTCGACAACTTCGAAGACTCTATCTCTCCTAAGCTTGCTTGAAAATCCTCAAGTACTCTGGGGATAACTCCTGCATGCACTCCTTGCGGCACTTCTTCAAATACACTGTAGTATTTGAACCTCTTCGACTCTGTGCACTCCATGCAACAACAACCTTTCAAAAATTCTCTCAGGTTGTAAGCTCTGAGACTCTACTCGGCCTGCATACACCTTGCACAGCTCCTATTCTTAACTTGCACTTCCGTGAGAATGAGAACAATGTTATCCCTCCTGAGCTTTCAGAGATAAAAACTATGAACCCTTGTCAACGCACTCCTTGTGGACAAACTCCACTGCACTCCTTGATGTTATCCCTCCTGAGCTTTCAGAGATAAAAACTATGAACCCTTGTCAACGCACTCCTTGTGGACAAACTCCACTGCACTCCTTGCAGGAATTTTACTCACTCAGGTTGAGAAACAATTGAAACTCATTCCTTACTCTCTCTCTCTCTCTCAGATTTCAAACATTCAACAAAAAGTCATTCATACATAACGTAACAACAAATGCATAATAGAAAGAGTAAAATAACTATAAGCATAACATTCAACATACATACACAGAGAATATCACAACACCATAAGTCTGAATCAAAGCTTCATGGATTAATTCAGGATTGTTTTCAAATACAGCTCTCTTCTTCTTCTCTTCTTTGTGTTCTATGCTCTCTTCATCCAATTGGGAATAATAATTCCTCCTCTTCTTACAAATGATACAAGTGAGGGTGTCTATATTTTTTTTCCCTCTGGCTCCTAAAACTGTCTAATCTACAATTCAAAGCTACCTACTTACATTTACTACACATAAATGTTTCTACCTAATACAGATGAGAGCAGATTGCTCAAGGTCTGTTTCCAGTCCACAAGTATTCCCTTTCTTAACTGCTTTATTTAAGTTTTGGCGCATCCCTCTTAAAAAAAATTTAAACACCTTTGAACATGTGCCAAAATGCATTGGCGCTGCTCGTGCTTGCTTGCTGCTGACGATGCTCCTGCATCACAAGAGGACTCAATCCATTGATTTCTAGTTGGCACAGGTGAAGGAGGGGTATATAATTGAATTTATTGTTGAGTAAAATGATTCTTTCAGCAATGTTTAAAGAAATTTAAGAGAAGGCCCTAGGATAAGGATGTTGGAAAAAATTACACTCTTGATAAAATTGTTTCTTGCGGAGAAGGCTCGGATGCACATTAAGCCTAAGGGATGGTTGAGTAGACTCCCCTAGCAAAGGAGGCGGGGGGGGGTGAAAAGATAGAGGAAAAGTGAGAGAGGATATGGATCTAGTGAGGAGGATCATGGGATGATACAGAAGTTGTTTAAATGAGGTGAGGAGTAGGAAGGACTTAGAAGCGAAAAGGAGAGAGAGAGAGAGATAAAAGGTATGCAAGATGAGTTGAGTCAAGGAGGAGAGAAGAATAGAGAAGTGGAAGGAAGTTATAAAGGTTTGTGTGATGAGGGGTTAGGACCAAAACGAAGAGGAAGGACACCAAACCAAGAGGAGGTGCAGAAAATTATGTTGTGTCATAGAACAACACAAAGGAGGATAGTCTAGTGAAGAGCCACAAAATTGAGAATAGGGTATCCAATGAAGATAATGATAGTATTAGTAGTAGGGTCCCAAAAGGCAAATTTTGAGCCACTTTGTTGTTGCAGAGTGCCGCAAATCTGGAGGAAGAAGAGGCACAGAGTAGAGGTGTAGGAGAAGGAGAGGAAGATGGAGGATCCCCTAGTTGTGGGGGATAAGAGATAGAGATAATGGATGGTGGTACATGTATGTAGGTAGGAAACTCTCTGGGTTCCCTGATGATAAATGTTAGAAGAATATGGAGTTACCCCCCATTGAACCACCTCCCTTACGCATTTTCAACCAAGAAGAGAGAACAACAAAGAACGAGGAGATTGGAGTAGAAGAAAGAGTAGGAGAAGAAATGATATAAATAATGAGTGAAAACTAAGATGAAGTCACTGTTACTTTGCAAGGAAGAGTATCAGTACCAAGGAACCATAAACCAACAGTTAGTTTAGAGGAAATAGTCCACGGTCGAGGATGGTGAATCAAGATAGTAGCCTAAGACTACCTGTGTTCCATGCGACAGTTAAAGATGATTGAGATTAACATTGTTTCACCTCTGAGGTGATATGGTCTTTGAACAGGATCACAAACAAAGCATCGAATAATTTGTAGCCAGAGACCCAATTTAGGGAAACAACCTTGATGTCGTATATGAAGTACAAGAATGCAACGCCAATGGGACAAATGTTGTCCATGACAAATGTCAAGTGATATATGTTGAAGTAATTCCAAAATATTAAGTCAAAGTATCAATATATTATAGAGATCAAGGATATTAAGAAAAAACCATGAGAAACCATGTGGTATTATGACCAACGGTTCAATATTTTGTTGTATAGGATGAAGTTTGATATCCAGGATGCACATCATAGAGAATGGTTTGTTGTAGGGTTGTTTCCATGTATTTGATTCTGACTCACCAAACTGAAGTTGGCTACTCAAGAATAGGAAATGGACATTTTTATGTGCTTGGAGGCTACACTAGGTGGGGAGAGACATCGACAGGATTGGTGGAAATACAGTTTCAATTGGATAAATTGATGATTCAATTACAATATATGGAAAAGGAAAAAATCATGCACGACCACATATGGAGTACCATGTGTGGGTATGAGGGAAATCATAGAGATAAGTTTCATGTACCCGTTAACTATGTGGTGATGCTTCGGCTAAGTCCATTTCCAACTAGGGCTCCAACAGAATGGTGAAAAATGTTCAGGAAGTTGGGCCATGTACCACCCTAACGCCCAACATTGGAGAAATATAATAAAATGCATCACACTTTGTTCTTTGAATTCATCAAATCCATGGGACATTATGTGAACAATGGTTGGTCACTCTAGCTAATTCAATACCATACCCATGATGCCTTTCGGATTCAAGAGGAACAAAAGGGTTGTGACCATGGTGGTGTCGAGAGAGGCAGTTATCAGGGAGGTCCCATATGAGGATATGGAGGTAGGGAAGGTATACCCCAAACTTGTTTTAAATGTGGATAAATTATCCATTTGTCAAGGTTATGTATCAAACCTTGCACTCTATGTGGGTGCTTCTACAACCTAGAGCATGTTGCAGAGGATTTTCCTAACTTGTTGAAGTGGAAAGAGAAGAAGACACATTGCAATAAGGTGTCTGTAAAGTCATCCAAGAAAAAGAAAAAGGATGATGAGGTTGATGTCTGGGTGATAACCCATAAAGGAGTGAATACAATAATGGACTTCAATCATGGAGAAATGTCTAGTCAAATCCTGGAGGGAAAGAAAAAAAAGGAAACACAACCCCCTCCTAAGTTTGATGCTACTCAATAGAAGAAGTTTTTGTGTGACACATAGCGGGCCATCGAGGAAGAAATAGCAGGAAATGAGCTAAAACATGGGACACAAAGGTCATTTGAGAAGGCCTAGATCTGTGAGGAAGTTCAACAGGTGATGTAGAGTTCACTAGAAGAGGCTCTCTCCCATGAAGAATTGTAGCACTCTATGAAAAGGTCACTGGAGTTAGCTCCCATGCGTGAATAAATTCAACATGCAATGTAGAGGTTGTTGAAAGAAGTGCATAGAAAAAAATAATTGTGACAAACTGAACAAAGAGTAATCTAGGAGCATGTGCATGAGGAGCTAAAGTGCATTAAGCATGAATAAGAATTGTGATACTTGGGTCATGAAACAAAGACCAAGGATCAATTAATTTATTTCTTACGTTGTTTTTTTAGATTGATAAATGATATTGATACTACAAGAAAGTTGATGCATATGTTGGATTTAGATTGATAAATGATATTGATACTACAAGAAAGTTGATGCATATGTTGGAAAATTTCATGGGGGAGAAAAGGAGAGAGAGAACTATGGCATCCCCCCTACCATAAAGGGATTTATGACAGGCCAAGAAGTGGAAGTGCGCAACAATATATTTCAAGAAAACAACTAATATTCAGAGTGCTGAAATGGATGGGGTCATGTTCGATATGGGTTCCGATGTAAACATAATGTCGAAGAAGTCATGGGAATATATGGGCAAACCAAGTTTTATTTCGTTGCCCATAAAGTTGCAATTGGAAACTTAGTACATGACCTACCCTATAGGCCTACTGGAGAAATTTGAATTGTACATAGAAGGTGGGAAGACAAAGGATGACTTTGTAGTGATAGAGATTATGGATGATTATGATTCCTATCTTGCATTACTTGGAATTTATTGGGCCTTCGAAAACAAGGCGATGTTGAAATTTAAGAAGAGATGGATGTCATTTGAGATTGATACCTTGCAAGTGATTGCATTTTTATATCATAATTAAGGGGACTAGTACAATGATCCTATAGATGAGGATGTGAAAAGATCAATTATTGAGAATATCTACAAGATCAAAGGGTCCGAGGAATATTATGTCAATCCCATGATATATGGGAAACGAAGATAGAGAAGAGTGAAGTCATATGAAACTATTTCAGACGATGTCATGGAAAGGTGACAATATAGGATGTATGATGTCTTTACCTATAGATGTTCAATAATAACTAAAGAAGTATGCTCGATTGGATTTGAGATATGTGATGCACAATGATTTGATGGGACAAGGCCCATGGAAAGGTTCCTAGTATAGATGGAAAAGACCATCCTAGAGGATTTGCAGGTTCATTCCATGGATGTCCTACTGTGAGGGACACCTATGCATTGGTGGGAAACACATTATGCAACCATACAAGACTGGGCATAGGTGATTGAAATACTCAAATTTTGGTTCCAACCAATCTTTGACTTTGAGTTGGCCAATCAATATAAGGGCACTAAAGACCTTGAGGAAAAAATTTAGTACGATGAGAGGTGATGGATTACAAAGAATATTACTCGCACCTAATGGGTCCATCAGTTCATTCATACCATGGATTTGGTTCCTTGGAGTTGGTACATTTAGGAGGAGCTCAAGAAATAAAAATTTAGTGGGGTTAAGGTAAGAAACCATTTTTGCACAATTTTCAATTTTATTGTAGAGGATCTGACTCCAACAGAGGCACTCCTCCGGATCAAGAATTTTATCTTTCCTTGTAAACCCAAGCATGCCACCCATAAGGTGGTATTCTCGTATAATCAATGAGTGGAAAATTTAAAAGAGGTCATCCACTGTTGGAAGATCGATGTTGATGATATTGATGATGATGAACCCCAAGGAATACAGATTAAATAATTCAAGGGAGAGTGCACACTAGAGGGAAACGTTGCAAAGATGGCTACATTGGACTATGGCTACTCAATAAATAAAAATAAACATAATATCAGAATTGAGGAAGTGCCCAAAATGGCTCTCATTGGAGACTATTGGGATAAGGACACTCTCACCAAGGTCGTCAACATACTCAAGGAATACAAGGACTTATTTCCCCACAAATTCTCAAAAATGAAGGGAATCACAGGATCACTAGGGGTGATGAATATTCATCTCAATCCATATGGTAAAACATTCAAGAGGAGGCCTTAGAGATGAAATCTCAAATATAAAGGGAAGGTGTGTAAACAGTTGGATTATATTTTGGATTCTCAAATTATTATCCTTGTGGAAGATTCGAATTGGATTAGTCCCATGGTGGTGCAACCCAAAAAAAACAATGATATTTGAATCTATGTAGACTTAATAAGTATCAATGCAACCTATGTCCATGACCCTTTTCCTACCTAGTTCATTGACGAGGTTATGAAGAATGTTGTAAGATGAAAAGCATACTCATTTACAAAAGGATATTCGGGGTATCATCAGGTTCAGATCACATAAGAGGATCAATATAAAACCACTTTTTTAATGGAATGGGATTCCTTTGCTTACATTGTGATGCGATTTGGACTAAATAATGCACCCACAATTGTTTCCTAGATAGTGGTTGCATCCTTCCAAGAATTTATCCATAAATTCCTTGAGGTTTACTTGGATGACTTGATAGTTTTCAGTTTTCTAAAAGAACACCTGTAATCTCTTTTCTTGATGTCTGATCGATGTTGTCAGTTCCAAATTTCTCCAAATTTGAATAAGTGTGCATATTTTGTACACTTGTTGGAACTGTATTGGGGAATGTGTTTTTTAAGAATGAATTATTAGTCTACCAAGATAAGATTTCCACCATACTAGATATGGTTTCCCCCACCTCAATTGAAGAGCTGCGTGCAACATTTGGTCATACAAGATATTACCAGTGGTTCATTATCAACTATGTGAAAATTCTAGCCCATTTGGAAAATATTCTTCATAAAGATACCAAGTATGTATGGATAGAGGTATGATAGGAATCATTGGATACAATAAAGAAAAAACTAGTCACTGCATCAATTTTGGTGTTTCTCAACTGGTCTAATCTCTTTCATGTTCACGTTGATGCATATTCCATTCAATTGGGAGTAGTTATTTCATAGCCAAACGAATTAAATATTGATCATCTGGTCTATTTTTCTAGTCACAAGATGTTCTATGCGAAGAAAAACTATACAATAAACTAGCACGAGGGCCTCGCCATGTTGTATGCCTTTCAAAAGTTTAACTTTTTTTTGTTGGTAACCCCATTTAAATTCTTCAGTGACCATTCCATGCTCAAATATTGTGTCAACAAGCTAGTACCAATGGGGATAATATGGAGTTGGTCATTTCTCTTCTATGAATTTAAATTTGAGCTCAACATCAAGCAGGGGAAATACAATGTTGGCCCATATCATCTATCGTGGATTGAGTTTAGTGAAGCTAGCCGAAGTCTCATTGATGAAATACCCAATGCACAAATCTTATGAATATAATTAGTTGTCGATCCATTAGGTGATATCATGGAATTACTCACAACCATAGAATCTCCAACAAGGTATATTATGGCCCAACGTCATGAACTGGTAGCCCGTAAGATAAACTATCAATTGATTGTTGGTCAACTGTATAAATTGGGAGATGATGGAATTTTGTGCATATGTGCCCTATAACATGAGCATGCACCTCTTTTGTAAGAATCCAATGATGGTATTGCATGGGGACATAATGCAGGTAAGGATACCACAAAAAGTTCTACATGCAAGGATTTGGTGCAATTCTCTCTTCGTCGATGACAAGGAGTATTGTAAAAACTGCAACATATGTCCAAACATAGGAAATCCTTGATGAAGAGATGAGATACCTCTATTTCTGATTACACAATTAGAACTATTTGAGAAATGGGGAATTTATTTTGTGGTCCACATCAATCCTCCTGTGCATCAAACAGGTGTGCAGGGATGATTTTAAGGATGGAAATTTATTTTAAAATGTAGAAAC
>CBVK0100138565.1:0-17274 GCA_900067695.1 Picea abies | reverse complement strand
CACCCCCCATGTCAAGGACTGGTGGGAAACCTACTCGGAGCAACAGGACGTGGGAGAACCCTCTCTGTTCTCGGCCGCACCCACTTGGAATTCTTTCCAAGATGCCATCAAGGAACAATATTATCCTGTGGGGAGCTATGAGGAAAAATACATATAATGGACTACATTGTGGCAGTAAAGGGACCAAGATGTGCATGAGCTGACAAATTTGTTTCATACTCTACACACAAAGTTGGGTATCAAAGATTCAGAGAAAAATTTGGTGTTAAAGTACCACAATTTTATGCACAGATACATTCAGGAGGAAATGGAGTTTCTCGAAATCTCCTCACTTGGTGCGACATACCGGTATGCTGCCAAGATTGAGAAAAAGTTCAAATAGAAGAAGATATACTTTGGGTCTATGAATCAAACGCAAGGGAAAGGTACCTCCAAACTGTAGAACAAAGGACCAAACCAAGGTGGGGCGTCCCAGGACAACCTGCCAAAGATGCAAGAAAATAAAAACAACATGAAGCCAAAAAAGGACACGGGGAAGTGGTGTGAGTTCCATAAGAAATCTACTCACAACACAAGTGAGTGTCAGGCCAAGCAGTCACTAGTAGCCTAGTTGAAGGCTTCTGAATCAGATGCATGCTTTGACTCTTAATCATAACCCGACAAGGGAAATGACAGGAGGAAGAAGATTATCAATGCGAAGCCCAACGTCACCATTTCCACCACGAAGATCCGGAAGAAGGAACCGGAAGATCCAGAGGAGGTAGAACATCTCTTCCATTTCAAGATGTGGGTAAAGAGTTCCACGTTGCAGTTCATTGTCGACAGCGGGAGCCAAAAGAACCTTATATCAGTAGAGGTCAGGAAGTGTCTAGGCTTGCCGACCAAAACACACCCACAACCATACACCATCAGATGGCTACACCAAGGATGGGACCTTTGCGTCAGCCAACAATGTCGCTTCCCCTACAACATCAAGCCCTTCACAGATGAGGTATTATTTGACATTGCTCCTCTTGATGTTTTTGATGTATTATTAGGCAAACTTTACTTGTGGAAGTGACATGTTGTGTATGAGTCCAGGCCTTATGATGTTATTAGTAATTTGGGAAATAAGATGTACAGGATACCGAAGATAGCACCACCTACCACCATCCCTTTGGTTACTGCAAAACAATGCAATAAGATCATTTCAAAAACCAAGAAATTTGTTTTCCTAATGATCCACCCTCAGGTAAAGAAGAAGAATGTGGCCATGATCTCCAGATAGGGCCCCTCTGCATGACAAAAAATGATGGATAAGGTCGTATAGGAGTATGAGTACATCTTCACCTCCCTCGTAGGGGTGCCTCTACACTGCTAGGTCAAGCACCCCATCGATCTGACCCCAAGTGTGCCATTGCCCAATGGACCAATCTATCAGTGCTCTGGTTTCGAGAATGATGAAATCAAGATGTAGATTCGGGAGTTGTTGCAGAAAGGTCACATCCGATAGATTACAAAAGTATTTACATGTGTATGTGTGTGTTTTACTTTTACATGTGAGAAACATGCCAATCTAAAAATTTATTAGCTAGAGTATCAGTTAAATGATTAAATCTCCTAGGAACATGAATATAAGTAATATAATCCAAATATCATTCTAAGAGATGTACCCTAAGGAATCATCGGTGAAGAGTGGGATCATAAACGTGGTAAAGTCCATTTAACTAGGACATGACCAATTGAGCATCTAATTAAACCCAAAGGAGAGAAATACCATGTGACAAGGCATCACGTAGTAATTCTATCACTGCATTGTACTCAACAACATTATTGGTTGCTTCGCCTAGAAAAATACTTCCATAAGATAGCAACTAAACACTAGGTGTGAAAATCACCCAGGCTACGGAAGCAAGCCTCTGTGTGTTTTGGCTAGCACTATCTACGAACCCAACATAAATCTCCGATTCACTTGACATATTCCATAGTGAAAAGATAACATAATAACTACACGTTCAAAAAACAAGAAAAGACAAACATGTATAAAAAACTATACATATATATAAGAAACCACACTTAGGTGACAAACCTAAGTGCAATATTTCTTAAGGTAGAGCCCATTTCTAGGCTCCACTAAGGCATTTCCCTAGAAATCAACCATACGGTAAGCACCCTTCTCTAAGACCTCTTTCACTATGAAAGGTATGAACTACATGGGTTTGAACTTGCCTACCCCCAGGGGATCTTTGTCTTGGTCATAGACCAGGAAAATATCACCTTCGAAGAAAATATGAGGGTGAAATAACTGATCATATTGACACTTAAATAATTGCTTATTAGCCTCTTTATCCAAGGATTCATCACGATGCTTCTTGAGATATAGAAGACATTCCTCAAGCAGTGTAATTTTGGGCAGTAGTTCCAATGACAACTTTAGAGAAGGGATTTGACACTCAATAGGTAAGACTGCCTCCAACCTGTAGACGAGTTGAAAAGGCCAAAAATTGGTAGCAGTATTTACAAAAGTCCAATAATCCCACATCACCGAATATAACATCAAATGCCAATTTGACTTGGCCGAATTGATCGTTCGCTAAAGAATAGTCTTGAGAGACTTATTCACAGCTTCTACCTGACCATTCGCTTGTGGGTAATATGGGGACAAATGTTCTTGTTTAAAACTAATATTTGATGTTAATTTATTCATCATTTTATTTTGGAAGTGACTACCATGGTCAATGACAATCTCCTTCGGGATACATAATCTAGCCACTATCTGATTGAAGACAAAAAGGGCAACAATTTCCTCATCATTGTTAAATGTCAGCATAACTTCGACCCACGTAGTGAAGTAGTCTACTGCTACAATGATATAACGATTCCCCCTGGTGGAATCTGGGTGACATGTAGTGAAATCAATCCCCCACTTGGTGAAGGGACCAATAACAATGAACAGAAACATAGGAGTAAGGTGTGCCCGCATATTCTGACAGAAGATTTGGCACGAGTGACACTTCTTGACCGCCTCAACACAATATTTGATTAACGAGGGCCAAAAGTATCTAGTGTGAAGAATCTTTTGGGTTGTTGCCAACCCAGACAAATGACCGCCACATGCTCCGGTGTGATAATCATTCAAAATAAGATCTACTTCTTTGTGAGTAAGACACCATTGAAGAATGGAATCCACATCTTGATGATAAAAAGTGTCATCGAGGATGAGGTAGTTCCATGCTTGGTGTCGTATTCCTTGACTCTCATTGTGAGAAGCAGAAGCAGGGCACTTCAAATTTTGGAGATACACAAGTATATCTTCATACCAGGGGTTCGAAGATGCAATCATAAAAATATCTCCGTTAATTGATGACTCTTCGGGTGAAACATCACTACTTTCGGCTGACAGTTCCAAGATTAACTTTGTGAAGACCAAGGAATTTCTAGATTTCGATGAAACAAAATCCAAGTCAAACTCTTTGAGGATAACTATCCATCGACTGATTTTTTGACTGATGACAAGTCACGTTAACAGATATTGAAAGGGATTGACGAAAAATGACAAAAATAGACTTTCGAAGTAATAAATAGTGAAATAATTGTTGGATAGCATGGACAACTGCCAAAGTGAGTTTCTCAACATGCAAATAGTTGAGTTCTGGTCCCACTAGGCCACAGATAAGATAATAAATAATGTTCTCTTCGAGTGTGTTATCCTCTTGTACCAAGACCATGTCGATTGTGGAATCTACAACAACCACATATAACAAGAAATCCTTACCATAATCAGGAGGCTTGAGTAGAGGGGCAGATGCCAGAGAGTGTTTTAACGCATCAAAAGAGTGTTGAGATTCTTTGTCCCAACATAATGTGACTCCCTTTTTTAAAATATGCATGGACCCTTTCGTAATCTCAATATAATTAGTGACAAAACACCGAAGAAAGTTTGTTTTCCTTTGTAAACTCTGAAGTTGGGGAATTGTGTGTGGGGAAGAAAATTGAACTATCACCTCAACCTTAAAAGGATTTACCATGATCCCTTTCATCAACATGATGAATCCTAATAAATGACCCGATGTCACACAAAAACTACAGTTGTTTGGATTCATGTGAATTCGATAGTAGTGACACTACTCAAAGATTAGTCCTAAATGGGAGGGATGATCAGATATCTTGTGAGAACCTGATGCTATATTATCTAGGTATGCCTCGACTATATGTCTGAGGTTATGAAAAGAAAACAACATGGCCCACTGAAAAGTAGCTCCAACATTCTTAAGTCCAAAAGGAATTTTTCGATACGCGAAGGTACCCCAAGGACAAATAAAATACGTTTTATGTTGATCCTCAAGTTTGATTTGAATTTGACTATATCTCCAAAAACCATCCATGAAAGAAAATACTTCGCAACCCACACACTCATCAATAATCTGATCAATAAACGGGGTTGGAAAATTGTCTTTCAGGCAAGCTTTTTTCAAATCACGGAAATCCATACATATGCGAATCATGCCCTGCTTCTTGTTGACATGAACCAAGTTTGATACCCATTCCGTCAATTGTATGAGGTAGATGAAAGTAGCTTTGAGGAGTTTCTCTACCTCAACCTTTATTGCTGCTATGTGTCAAGGATTGACCAGGCGAAGCTTCTATCGAACCAGTATGACATCAGGATAAGTCGTGATTTCATGTTCAACAATTTGTGGGTTGATGCATGAAATCTCCTCATAAGACCATGAAAAAACGTCACAAAAATCCTTAAACAAATTGGTGTAGATTTGAATCTCTTCGGGGGAGAAATCTACTCCGATGAAGAGATTCTCCACGATGCCAGGGGTTTTGGAGATATCGATAGGAAATTATGCAACAATACTTTCCATGTTTCCCTCGGCATATACTTTGTGCATATCCAAAGGGTTGATAGGACAAGGGATATCTCCATTCATGGTCATAACAAACTCTCATGCCTCTATTCTCCTGATCTCGGGAAGAAAATAAGATCTATGGTGAAGATCATCCCAAGGTATGTCTGGACCTGTCATTGCCTCTAGAATCACCTGATCAAAGGGAAAGACTAATTCTAAAGGGTCTTAAGCAGTGAGAGAGTCTTGAGCCCAAATAGGCTTGAGAACAAGATCTAGGTCCTATGGGGGAGTCAGATCAAGGTTGGCTAAGGTTTGCTAGACAACACTATACACAACCTCAGTCAAGGATAAGGGCATGGCCATGCCAAGGTGCCCTACCCCTTCAATTGAATACGATGGGGAAGGTAGAGTCCATGGGTTGTGAAAGTAGATCATTTTAAAAGACAACACTTGAAAAATCGCATCCTTCAGCTGGTTGAGGATGACCAAAATAAACCTTACATCATTGGAAGGCGATGGATAATCAAAAGTTCCCATAAAATATAGAAACAATCTGACACTTAAATTGACAGTGCCTAAATGTGGGTTATCAATCATTGGGACCATGGAAGCCCCTGATGAAGGTTCATGACAAGAGAAGGTCAACTGGTTGACGGTTATAATCTAACCTTCATGCAGAAATCATAAGACCCAAAAAATGGTGGCTACAATCACGTGCATTGTGTAAGTCCAACTCTGTCCTAACAAAAGATTGTAGTTAGCAAGTGCATTGACTACTTCAACCTTGACGCACACAATTTTACCCTCCAACTGCATAGGAAAATAAGGAATTATACTGTGTGGTCTAAATGATCAACCGTCAAAATATGTAAGCGACATAGGTGACAAAGACAACTTAGGCTGACAAATGGATCTCCAACATGCCAATGAAATTACGCAAGTTGAGGGACCCTCATCAACCAATGTATGGAAAATGTTCCATGTCAATGATTTTGTGGTGTATGCCACTACTATCTGAAAGGCGACATGGTGAGGAAGACAAGGTTTGAGGTCATTCAGATCGAAAATGATCATTCTTGAGTTACTAAGTTCTGTCGCTCCCATGGCAGACAACAACGCTTTTCATTGTGAGGGGGAACTCTGGAGAACCTCTAGAGTAGACATTACACAAGGAGTTTGTGCCAGATCCTCCACAATGGAGTAATTTTGAGAATCCCTCGCGTTTGGGTTGTGAGAATCCTTCTTGAATGCACCTTTAGGGATGTGAGTCATTGTTTCTCCCACTATCTTCTCAATTTGAGGAGGAGTCAATAGGTTGGAGGCCTCTTTTCCCTTCTCAATAGATTTCGGCATACCGTAGTCACGAGTCTTGGTTGATAAATGAGCTTCGGGGTTAATCGTGTAAATGTTTGTGGTCGGGATGTTTGGGTTAGGCGCGGGGGGTCCCTAACTACCCCCACCTGTGCTCGTGGATGTAGAATCTTGAGCCATATTTTTCCCTTATGGAAAAGGGTTTGTCAACACAACATGATCTTGCTGTGCTAGTAGCTTCTGGGCTTCCACAAGATAAGGGAATATGTGAGTTAAGTGGTCATCCATGCAAATCTTACATGAAAACTTCAACTTCCTCTTTTCAGTTGTCCCCTCACCAACATTGTTAGAGACCTTTTTATCCCTCTTACCCTTCTTATTTTTCTATTTCTTATTTCCCTCGGTCTGCTAGTTAACCTTGGGAGTTGTCGATTGCATACTGTGTACATCCCATGTCTGGGTTGCGAGGGTAACCGAACTAGGAGTTTGGATGGCCATAGTCTGTTGAATTGATAATTGTTGTAATTAATTAGACAACAAATCCATGGACTTTCTTATTGTTGAGCCGACTATGCCATCAACGTGGGGCCCATAATTTCTTTTGGATTTTTCAAGAGTTTACCGTGGCACATCGGGTAAGATATTGTAAAGCATGCCAAATTGAGAGTAAATCATTTCCAGCTACTAGGATCTCATAATAGCCTCTTCTTCATAAAACACCTGGGATGTTTCTACATCTTTGTTGGCATGCTTTTCAGAAAAAGGTAGAGTATACATGTTTTTCATTGATGGCAAAGATCACGATCAAAAGCACAACAACAATGATGGAATGGCAAGATCAAAAGTGTAATCTCAGAAGGAGGAGCAACAATGATTATTGGATCCCATTCAGAATTCTCGATGACCGTTAGATCCGAATTAAGACTAGAGGAGAACACAAAAGAGGAGAATAGATCTCAGGTGTCAGATCTGAGTGTGAAGACTGACCATCATCAGATCTAGAAGAAGGAGCATGATCTTTAAGTACAAGATGAAGCAGGCTTAGAAAGTCCCGAAAGCAGGAGGACCGTTGATCCAAGAAGGACATGTGGAAAACAATCATAGCACGCCAAAGGTTCCATTTCAGAGTTTAACAGATCAGGAAATCCAAAGGAAAGAGGTTCTCAAACCGCTCGAACTCGCGATATGTGAAATTGTGATAACAATCCTGACTATTGGAGTCATAGGACACGTGGCAAGAAGTTGGAATTTTGCTGACTTGCACATTGGAGGAGTCAACAAAGCATGGTGTGGGAACTCGCGATATGCGATATCCCGAAATGATCCGATATGTCAAATTGAGGGTTGATCTGATCCCTTGGATCAAGGTATGATGTGGAACATTGGATGCAGAGGACACATGGTGAGCGATTGGCATCTCGCTAACTGGAAAGTCAAAGGAAGGAAATCCTATAAACTTACTACTCATGATATGAGAAATTGCGATAAGGATTGGCCCGTGTTCATAGACAAGGTCACATCATCAAAGGATTAAGGGAAGGATCTAATTGATAAGCTCCATTTCGGGGATCGCAACTTGGAGTGTCGAGACCCTTCATCATAGGAATCCCGAAACACGAGATCACGATGAGATATGGACCATCGAATCATTGGAAATCTCGACCGTTGATCAGGCAGAACAGAAGCAAGAGCAGAATTGCAGAACAACTTGAAGGAGAGAAAAATTGCAGAACATATAGAAGCATAGAAGAATTGCAGGACATAAGAGAAGTGGTAAGAATTGAAACACATGCATTGTTGGTTATTCAATCATTTTACTTATAATTAGGGAGGTAGTGCGGTGCTAGGGAGGATCGTGGTCCTATAATATTCGAGTTGGTGCTTGAATATTGGGAGTTGTAGCTTCCATCTAGTTGTGGCTAGAAAATAGGGTGACAGGGTGATGCTTGGGAAAACACAGAGTTTTCTGTATGCAAGTTGGTGCTTGTATAAGTGGAAGTAGGTGCTTCCATTCAGTCGGTGCTGGAACACTCAGGGAGTTGGTGCTTCCTTCTAGTCGATGCTAGAGAAACCGGAGAGTTGGTGCTCTCAACAAGTTGGAGCTTGTAAAACAGAGGTAGTAGCCTCACTTTGAGTTGGTGCTCAAACATAGAAGATGTACAAAACTTAAAAGACTACCTATATTTCGAAGAAGAAGAGGTTTTCTCCCTTTATGTGTTTCCTCGTGAAAATTTGTCTCTGTGTATATCTTATGTGTGATTGATGCTGATTATTTATGTTGTTCATATGATGTATAATGTTGATGGTCACTTGATGAAATATTAAAAATGGTTTAATAGACTTAAAATTGTTTAAGCACAGTAACAACTGATTCACCCCCCCCTCTTAGTTGTCTTAGTAATTTCAACAATTGGTATCAGAGTAGGCTCCTTTTATTTAAAGTTAGATCTGTAATCTTAAACATGACAAGTCATGAAGGGACTTCAACCAGTAATCCTCCTCTGTTTGATGGAATAAATTTTTCCTTTTGGAAGGTTAGAATGAGAACATGCCTAATGGCCTTAGGTGCTGATGTTTGGGATGTAGTAGAGACTGGATATACAAATCCTGTTGTGCTGGCTTCCAAGGATGATAAGTTAGAATTTAGCTTTAATGCTAAGGGAATGAATGCTATCTCGAATGGACTTGCTGAAGCTGAGTTTGTAAAGGTGATGCATCTTGAAACTGCTAAAGCTATGTGGGATAAACTTATTAACAATTATGAAGGAAATGAGAAAGTAAAAGATGCCAAACTCCAAACATATAGGTTGAAGTTTGAACAAATAAATATCTATGAAGATGAAACAATTAGAAAGTATTTTTTAAGAGTTGAATAACTTGTGAATGCCATGAAGGGTCTTGGTGAGAAGATTGAAGAATCATTTTTAGTTCAAAAGATTCTAATATCTTTGCTTGATAAATTTAATCCAAAAGTCTCTGTAATAGAAGAACTAAATGATCTTAAAACTCTGTCCATTGATCAACTCCTAGGAATTCTAACTGCATATGAAATGAGAATCAATAAATATAAATCCATTACTAGAGAAGCATATTTTAAAGAAGATAAGAATACTGATTTAGATTTAGATGATGTTGAGGCAAAATTTGTGAGAAGATTAAAGAAAGGATCAGGAAAATATCAAGGCAAGCTTCTCTTCAAATGTTTTAACTGTGGTAAGATAAGTCATTTTGCATATAAGTGTCCCCACCATAAAAAGGACCAGAACTTTGATGATGAAAAGAAGTACAAATTCAAGAAATATTGTAAAAAGAAAAGTTTGTGTGAAAATAATGACAATTCCTCAGAAGACATAGAGAGTGATTCATCATGTGAAAACAAAGCGAATGATTTTATGCTTATGGCTATGGGAGATATTGATGATGAAAACACAGGAGGTGAAATGAATGAGCAAGAAGATGTGGTGGATATGGAAGGTGAATTAATCAGTGCTTTGGAAGAAATTGACAGACTCAGATGTAAGAAGAGAAAACAAAAAGAGTTTTTGATGTAGTTTAAAATGAATGGTGAAAAACCTGATGAAAAATTTTCTCTACTAAAAGTGGAGTTAAAAGAGGCAAAGAAAATAGAAGACATACCGAAACAATAGTTGTTAGAGAATAAAGCTAGGTGTGAATCCTTAGAATAAGAGATAGTAAAAACCAGAAAATAAATGGAGAAGTTTAAGGCATTGTATCAGCAAAATCTGCCAAGTATTAAAGCCTCAAAAGAATTAACTTTCATTCTAAATCAACAAAGGAATCCAAAGTTGAAATATGGCTTGGGCTATGAAGAAGGATCAAGTAGTGATCATCCAAGTAATACATAACCCATCAAGTTTTTCAAAACTACAATAATTGACAACAACCACTCTACAGAAACAAAGAAAGAAAATCAGCCACCAAGAAGGAATGGAAGAAAAAGTACCAGAACCAAATCTATAGATCAAAGAAATAACACAAACACATTTTCTGATTAAAGAAATCATCAGGATGGAAGAAATTGACTACAACCTTTTCCAGGTACAAAGGTTATTTCTATGGTTATTGTTTTTTTCTGTTCTAACTTTGGTCACAAAGTTGTAAACTGTTCTTTAAGATCTAGATATTTGAAATCAAGATACTCAAGGAATAATTATCTGCCACAACAAGGATTGAGATAGCCAAGAAACAAATGACCACATACTATAAATCATGTGATGGATGGAGGAAGGACGCAGGTGAAACATAACAACAGTTATGAGCATAACAATCGTTATGATTTGTTATTCAGTGAACCATAATGTTACATATGTCATAACTATGGACATAAAGTTGCAGATTGTCGCTTAAGGAATTTTAAGCCAGATTTGAATTCTACTGCTGAAAATTTCAAGATTTGGAAGAAGAAAGAAGATGAAAAATGTAGAATAGTGTTATCATCCCAAAGACAAAAAAATCCCTGGTATATTGACAGTGGATGTTCCAAACATATGACTGGATACAAAAGTAAGTTTCTAACTCTAAGTGAAAGCAAATCAAGGAATGTAACTTTTGGAAATGATGCACTAGGAAAAATAAAAGGTAAAGGAATGGTAAGTTCGAGTAATGGAAAAGGGAAAGCTCAAGATGTGTTGTTTGTAGAAGGTCTGAAACATAATCTTCTTAGTGTCAGTCAAGTCTGTGACCAAGGACGTGAATTCATTTTTACTTCTAAAGATTGTAAAATAAAATCCGTGAATTTAGGACAGCTAGTTGCAAAAGGGATAAGAACAAAAAAAAATGTCTATGTGTTAAAAGAAGAAAAAGAAGAATGCCACTTAAGAAAGTATAATGAAAGTTGGCTATGGCATAGGAGACTTGGAAACTTAAATTTTGATCATATAATCAAGCTCAAAAATAGTGGGGCAGTAAAGGATCTTCCAAAGATATCAAAGCCATATGATTATGTTTGTAAACCATGCCAGATAGGAAAGCTTACTCGGACACAGTTCAAATCTAAAAACTTTCCTTCAATAGAAAAACCTCTCCAGCTAGTACATATGGATTTATGTGGACCATCAAGGAAAGAAGGTATAGGAAAATAAAATTATTTTATGTTGATTATTGATGATTATTCTAGACTAACATGGGTTGCCTTTTCGAAGGAAAAATCTGAAGCATTTGAAAAATTCAAAGTGTTTAAGGCTCTAACTGAGAATCAAACAGGAAAAAAGATTGAAAGTAGTAAGGTCTTATAGAGGAGGAGAGTTTAGCTCATGAAACTTCAAAGAGTTATGTGATAAACATGGAATCAAAAGAGAGTACACAATTCCAAGGACTTAACGGAAAAATGGAGTTGTTGAGAGGTAGAATAGATCAATACAACAAATGGAAAGATCAATGATGAATGAAAGGAACATACCTCAAACATATTGGGTGGAAGAAATTCATACAACTGTTCATATCCTTAAAAAAGCACATCTTAGACCACATAGTGACAAGACTCCTTATGAACTATGGTTTGGAAGACCCGCTTCAATCAAGCATTTTAAAGTCTTTGGGAGTAAATGTTATATTAAGAATAATGATGAAAATATTGGCAAATATGATGACAGGGGTGATGAAGGTATCTTCTTATGTTATGCTACAAACAATAAATGGTACATATGTTACAATAAGAGGCTGCATAAACTAGTTGATTGTATAGACATAAAAGTTGATGAAGAAATCCCGGTCAGAAATATAAGCAGTGATGAACCAAGCCCAAAAGATATAGTTGAAGATGAATATGAACAGGTCCAAGGATCAGAAAGAGAAGAATCCGAATCAAATGAAGATACAAATACTCAGGTTGACATAAATCAACAGAAAGAAACAAACTCACCTCTCAAAACTATTAGAAAGAACCATCCTGAAAATCAGATAATGAGATATAAATAAAGGAGTTCAGACAAGAAGGAAATTGATTAAAGACTCAGAACAATCTCATGTTGTCTTTTTATCTATGATTGAATCTAATTTTTTTTATGAAGCCAACCAACATGATGATTGGATTAGAGCTATGAATGAAGATCTTGATTATATTGAGAAGAACAATACTTGGGAGCTTGTTCCTAGACCTGAAGACAAGAATGTAATAGGTTCCATGTGGGTGTTCAAAAATAAAATGAATGAAAAAGGACAAGTTGTTAGAAATAAATCCAGATTGGTCTGTAAAGGGTATGCACAAGTTGAAGGTCAGGACTTTGATGAAACTTTTTCACCAGTGGCAAGATTGGAAGCCACCAGAATGTTTTTTTCATATTCATGTCATAAGAACTTTAAAGTGTATCAGATGGATGTTAAATCAACATTTCTTAATGGAGATCTAGAGGAAGAAGTATATATGGAGCAAACTGAAGGATTCTCATTGACAGATAACCCTGATTATGTTTGCAAGCTGAAGAAGGATTTATATGGATTGAAACAAGCACCACGAGCTTGGTATTATATATTGGACAAATTTTTACAAGACAAAGGATTCAAGAAAGGTACTGTTGATAGAAATCTCTACATAAAAACTGAAGGTGATGATTTACTAGTTGTTTTGATTTATGTAGATGACATTATTTTTGGTTGTAATAATGATTCCTCTGTTCAGTGGTTTTCTAACTCTATGCAAACAGAGTTTGAGATGTCCATGATAGCAGAATTGTCATATTTTCTTAGCTTACAAGTAAAACAGAGTTCTGCAGGAATTTTAATCTCTCAAGAAAAATATTTGAAAGAGATGTTGAAGAAATTTTAGATGGAATATTCTTCTCCTGTTAGTACACCTATGGTGGTTGGTTGCAAGCTTAGTAAAGATGAAATTTCACCTAATGTTGACCAAAGGACATACAGATCAATGATAGGCAACCTTTTGTACACAACATCTTGTCCTGATATAATGCAAGATGTTAGAATGGTAGGTCGTTATCAGTCATCTTCTAAACAAAGTCACTTAGTAGCTGTCACAAGGATATTCAAATACTTGAAGGGAACAATGACTTATGGTCTGTGGCATCCCATAAATCAAGATTTTTAGTTAACTGCTTATTCAAATGCAGATTGGGAAAATTATGTGGATGAGAGAAAGAGCACCAGTGGAGGTGCCTTCTTCCTGGGTGACTCGTTGGTAGCATGGATTAGTAAGAAGCAGGGATCTATTTCCTTATCAACTATAGAGGCAGAGTACATTGCTGCACTCAGATTTTATGGATGATTCAAACTCTTACATATTTGAAGGTAAATTATACTGATCTGATTACAATTCACTGTGATAACACTAGTGCCATTAGCATCTCCAAGAATCCTATTCTTCATTCTAAGACTAAGAATATCCCAATAAAATATCATTTTCTCAAAGAACAAGTTACAAATAGTCGTTTAGCTGAATTATATTCCTTCCACAGAACATATAGCTGATATCTTTACTAAACTGTTAGCAACGACCCCTTTTGGATATCTTCGTCAAAATTTGGGGGTTATAACTTCTTTCGTCTAATCTGTTCAACTAGTCAAGGGGAGTACTTATTGAATATTTGTTGTATTTCTAAGTTGCTCATAGTTGACAGGGGGAGAATGTACTGCAATAGCTCAGGGGGAGCATGTTTCTTCTTTGACATTGATGTCAAAGGGGGAGAAAGTGTTGACATGTATTTTAAGGATGCTACAGTGGTATAATTGGATGTTCTTCAAGGGGTTTCAAGGGGTTTCCATCAATGCCAAAGGGGGAGTTTGTTGGGATGTTTTTCAGACAAAGGTAGAGTATGAATGTTTGTCATTGATGGCAAAGATCACGATCAACAACACAATGAAAATTATGGAATGGCAAGATCAATAGTGTAATCTCAGAGGGATGAGAAACATTGATCGTTGGATCCCATTCATAATTTTTGATGACCGTCAGATCCGAATTAAGACTGGAGGAGCACAAAGAAGAGGAGAATAGATCTTAGGCATCAGATCTAAGTGTGAAGACCAACCATCATCGGATCCAGAAGAAGGAGCATGATATTTAAGTACAAGATGAAGCGGGATTAGAAAGTCTCGAAAGCAGAAGGACCGTTGATCCAGGAAGGACACGTGGAAAATAGTCAGAGCACGTCAAAGGTTTCATTTCGGAGTTTCGCAAATTAGGAAATCCAAAGGAAAGAGGTTCTCTAACCACTCGAACTCATGATAACAATCCTAACCATTGGATTCACAGGACACGTGGAAAGTGATTGGGATTTCGTTGACTTTCACATTGAAGGAGTCAACAGAGCATGGTGTGGGAAATTGCGATATGCGATATCCCGAAATGATCCGAGCCGTTAGATTGAGGGTTGATCTGAACCCTTGGATTGAGGTATGCTATGGAACGTTGGATGAAGAGGACACATGGTGAGCGATTGGCATCTCGCTGACTGGAAATTCAAAGGAAGGAAATCCTATAACCTTCCAACTCGTGATATGCGAAATCACGATAAGGACTGGCCCATGGTCATAGACAAGGTCACATCATTGAAGGTTTAAGGGAAGGAGCTAATTGCTAAGATCCATTTCAGGGATCGCAACTTGGAGTGTCAAGACCCTTCATCACAGGAATCCTGAAATGCGAGATCGCGATGAGATATAGACCATCAGATCATTGGAGATCTCAACTGTTGATCAGGCTTGATGAAGTTCATAAGTTCATGAAATGCGAAACACCTTTTGGTGTAGGCTGTGGTCACTACCAGTGGTCATGTGAGAGGGAGGAGCTAGCGCAGCTAAGATCCATTTTGGGGATCTCAACTTGGACCCTCGAGAACCTTCGACATAGGATTGCCGAAATGAAAAATGCGAAATGCATCTTGATTAGGCCCATGGTCACAACCAGTGGACATATGGGATAAACACAAGACCCTGCGGATTTAATCCAATGGTGCTGGTTATTTAAGCATCTGATCGAAGGGCTACTATTGATATTTATGATTAACTATTCATTTATGATTCAGTTAGTAGAACCGAATCATGGTTCTTGGATGGTTGGCGATTAAGTGGCTGAAGCATTGTTGGCATAGGAATTCGAGGTGTAACTGAAGTTGTGTGAAGTGCATAAAAGAAAGATGGAGTGACTGTGAATGGTTGGTTGTTCTGAATGAAAGATGAGTTGAACTGTAAGAAAGGGAAAATTACAGTATGCGCAGTGTGAGACTGACAATATGCACAGTGTGAGATAAAACTCAGAGATGAGTAACAGATACAGAATAGACATAAGAAAGAGAAGAATTGTAGAACAACTTGAAGGAGAGAAGAATTGCAGAATAGATAGAAGAATAGAAGAATTGTAGGACATAAGAGAAGTGGTAAGAATTGAAACACCTGCGTTGTTGGTTATTCAATCATTTTACTTATAATCAGGGAGGTAGGGTGGTGCTAGGGAGGACTGTGGTCCTCTAATATTCGAGTTGGTGCTTGAATATTGGGAGTTGTAGCTTCCATCTAGTTGTGGCTAGAAAACAGGGTGGCAGGGTGGTGCTTGGGAAAAAACAGAGTTTTCTGTATGCAAGTTGGTGCTTGTATAAGTGGAAGTACGTGCTTCCATTCAGTCGGTGCTAGAACATTTAGGGAGTTGGTGCTTCCTTCTATTCAGTGCTAGAGAAACCAGGGAGTTGGTGCTCTCAGCAAGTTGGAGCTTGTAAAACAGAGGTAGTAGCCTCACTTTGAGTTGGTGCTCAAACATAGATGATGTACAAAACTTAAAAGATTGCCTATCATTTCGAAGAAGAAGAGGTTTTCTCCCTTTATGGGTTTCCTCGTGAAAATATGTCTCTATGTATATATTATGTTTGATTGATGCTCATTATTTATGCATTTCATATGATGTATAATATTGATGGTCACTTGATGAAAGATTAAAAATGGTTTAATAGACTTAAAATTGTTTAATCACAGTAACAACTGATTCAGCCCCCCTCTCAGTTGTCTTAGTAATTTCAACAGTCTTTGGACACACAAGGAACAAAAGACTTTAAGAACCACTCAAGCAATATTGCAGGAGGGACCTTGACTTTAATCAAACTCTTTCGACACCACCATTCTCAGATATGATCAACTTTAGTCTGCTCGAAGTTGGCCAACAAATTAGTGTCGACATCATATCTCACTCATAACTGGAAATTGTTCAAGAAAACCATATCTAGGTCATTTAAGTAAGAATACTTTGATTTGTCAAGCTCAATATACCATTTCAATGCACCCCCTATAAGATTGCATTGAAATAAGTGCAACTGAACGGAGTCATCTTTCAACTAGTTATATGAGCACCACAAGTGAAAATTCATCATGTGATTACTTGGGTCTTCACCAGGCTTGTCCTCAAACTTAGGAATGTTGGAAGTCAACTTATTCAGAATGGGGGGACATCGTGGATCATGAAAAATCGACTCATTTAAAAATCTCGACAAGTCTGGAAAATTCTAGGTTGCTAGAAAGGGTAGTCTCGATTGCAAAGTATTTATATGAAAAGAGGTGCTTAGATTTTGGCTAGAACCAATTTTTTGGTAGATGCTATGATGGTCCTGTCTAACAATAGGGAAATGCATATGATGTTATATTGTTGGATGATATCGAAATTATATGACATGGCTTGAGAAGGGATTTCTCCCTATATAGTGCTCCACATACCTTGGTTGGGGATGCCCTCAGTACACCCTTCGGGTATAGGTACTGAACTTTTCCTGACATTCCACATAGTGTGGGAGGGGTTGGACCCGATAGACATCCCTTGCAAGGGAACTGATCCCTTCCAAGTTTTCCAAAGACCTTTTGTGGAGTAGACTCCTGTCATTGCTCCCTGTGAAGGAATGAAGCCTTGTGCATTTTTTTTTTGACTAAAGATGGGGTTTCCCCTAGTTGAGAAAGAAGACGAAGTAAAAGTGTTATTTTCAAATGCACCAAACAAAGAAAACGACATTGATCCCAACAAATTCATGTGGGATGAAGGTCCTTGATTCCCTCCATTAAACAAACTATAACTAGAATTAGGCCTGATTAGTTGCTGAAACACACCACTGGGCGAAGGGGACGAAGGAGGTATTTGACCCCCACTGTAACACACCCACTACCATCAATCAAAATT
>CBVK0100138560.1:0-19774 GCA_900067695.1 Picea abies | reverse complement strand
CGCTCTTCCGATCTCACTCATGAATTAAAGTTTTGGACCCCTTCATGATGTGTCATTAGGATCAATCCATGCCCTCCCATGGCTAGACTAATGAGACACACCATTCCCCTCACTCATGATCTCGTGAAAATGCCTTGTTGTCCTTGCTTATATGTCCAATAATTTTTCAAACCGAGCATTGCTCACTCATCAGTCGGTTCGGTAGCACGTTCCCCGTTCATCATGCTTTCCACCACAAGTTATGATTACCATGACTGATTCCATGTTCCTTATTTTTAGTGCCAGAAGTCAGTTAAAGGATGCCTTCAAGATATTACATTTACGAGCCCTGGTAATGGTTTCTAATTTTGAAAAACTCAACAGTGTTGCACTACGCAAATTCACAAGTTCTGAACAAGTGATAGTAGTATGACCATATCTAATGTTTTGGTAGATCCAGATGGAAGAAATTTCGTGACTTCACCTTGAGATTTCTTCGAATATTCAAACAGGTGGTTACTCCACAGGTATCCCGCATTACCTCCTCTGCACATTAATTTTCACAGAGAATTAGCACTCAGAGTCTAGATTATCGAGCTTGCAAATTGTGAGAGGCTTTTATCGCACCCTTTTCTCTTTTCCTTTCATTTCAAACCTATGAAATTAACACTTGTATGCCAAACTCTGTAACACCCATCCACCATATCCATTGAGCTTACAGTTTATCCTCTGCATACACATCGCGCTACACAAAGGTGTTTCTTAACCATACTGTGTCTCCCCTACTTCCTTTGTTATTCGAGTCGAGCGTGTTTTCCCAGTTTCAAAAGGCAAATTATAGGAGTACCCTCTCATTGTTTAAACCTTCAATGCCTATACAAATCTAAGGGTGTCATTCCCATAGTCAAAACTTGGCTTACCAGCACCAGTCTATTTAAAAGGGTCAGCCTTGTACATTTGAAGCCCGATTTAAAGTCTTCCTAGTTATTACTATCCCATAAGCCTTTAAGGACTCTCATTCGAAGCCATGGAGACTCCTCAATCAAGGAAGATACACAAAGGTGTCAAGGTGGTTAGGATAGAACCTGTGGACATGCATCCTTTTGATACAGAGCCCATGGCAAGGGACGTCTTTCAAAGAGTGGGATGCCTCTCTTTCTGCCAGAATATGCAAAGAGGCCATCCAGAGGTAACAAAATAGTTTGCATCACACTTTGATAGCAGGAGAACCAAGGTTGGGGATTTGTACTTTGAGGTGACTGAAGCCTCTATATCAGCTGCAATAGGAATACCCATTACAAGTGAAAAGTGGTTCAAAGCCATGGATTTGAGTTCAACCTATGCTAAATATATCTTTAAACCTGAACATCAAGCTAGTGATTTATCTAAAGGTGTGCCAAGGGGTCAATTGATTGAACATTTTGACAGAATTTTGAAGATCATCCAGAGATATTTTACATGTGAAGGAAGATTTAACACATTGTACCAGTACCACATAAGGCTTTTGCTACATTTTAATGGTAAAGTTGAGATGAATATTCCCTGTTGCTTGTTGAGGACAATAGGTAAGATGTCATATAGGATTCAATCCAAATCTAAGGATGTGGATTCTAACCTTTTCCACTCTGTATTGAGCAGAATGCTAGTCTTTGAAGAATTGGGTAAGAAAGAGATTTCATGGGAGAATTTTGTTGCTACTTCTCATTTCAAGTTGGATCTAGCATCAACTCCTCAGCCACAGAATGCAAGTCCTTTATCACCCACCAATGTTATTAAAACAAGGACCAGTAGGAAGAGAAAGGGAAGAGCCCCTGTTCAGGTTTCAAAGGTCAGCAAGCAGGTCACAAGAGCTGAGGAGGAAGCTTGTCCTTCCCCACAAAGAGATTTTTCACCACCTCCTCAACCAGGGTTAGAAGAGGTTCCTTCTTCTACCAAAGCTACATCAAAGAAAGGGAAGAAGCTACTCTTCCCCTCTTCTCCTCCAAAAGTCAAAATCAAGGATAAAAGACCTTTCACAAGGTCATCAATTTCTAGGGAAGTTGTTAAAGAACATTCCATACCAGAAATATATGTGCAGAGGAAGAAGAGTAAAGGCATCGAAAATCCTGTGGAAAGAAAAGAAGAAATCCCTGTGCAGAGGAAGAAGGGTAAAAGAAAATCCACCAAGAAACTTGATGAGGTAGATAAGGCAACTCCCATGCAAGTGGAAGAGGAGACTGAGAAAAAACCTATTGAGACTGTGTAGGTCACTTCTCCTCCTGACAGTCAGACCTTCAAAATACTTATCATGCAACTTAAGGATGCATGAAAAGAGGTGTCTCAGTTGAGAACAGAGGCCATGTCTGACAGGGTGAAAATGAAGTAGCTCATGGATGGCTATAGCCATACCCTTGACTTGGCAAGGTTTGTAGCAAGAAAGGCCTAGCCCCTTCACAGGAAGCTCCAGAACCTTTATAGGCAGAATAAAGGTTTTCAATCTTAGAACAGGAAACTCAAGGAAGAGTTGCAACATTTTCAATATGAGGTAGCTCAAAGAAACTTGCAGGTATTGGTTGAAGCTTCCATTGAGAAAGAGACATCAGCACTCAAGGAGAGCACATCCCCACTAAAAATGCCAGTCATTGTTAAGAAGAAGAAGCCTGTTGTGCCAAATGAAGAACCTCCTTCTGCCAGAAAGAGTGTGAGGTTAAGTGTCAAGGTAAAAAAATAGTTGATGAAAGGTGAGCCCCATTTTTTAGGATGTTCCCTTTTGAGAGGGTAAACCGTTTTTCAAATATTACCTCTACCATCTATACAGGATTCTAAGCGTTTAACTATCAAATTTTGGGGCTTTTTTGAAGTGATACATCCCTCAATGGTAAAGTGCACTACCTACAGGTGCTACCTAATATCTGGCAGAGAATAAACCTGCACTGTGGTGCTACGTAAAGGCACTACCTAATATTTCATAGAGAACAAAGGTTGGCACACAGGCACAGCACAGTGGCGCTATGTAAAGGAACTACCTAATATTTCACAGAGAACAAAGGTTGGCACACATACGCATCATAGTGGCGTTACCTAAATGTGCTACCTTTTCTACTTCCCCAGTTGTGAAATACGCTACTTAGACTGCTACCTAAAGAGGCTACCAATAGACATCATGGATTTAGGAGGGCTAAGCTAACAACTTTTTGGATAGATAATGATGGAAAATATTGTAGAAATAGTAGCTAGCATCATGAGGATAACCACATGCTCCTAGAAGACACATGGAAAAACAAGAGCTGCGCAGCAAAAGAGAATCAAATCAGTTTGAAGCTTGGTTGGATTAGTCACCAACATTTTCCTGCTTTATAGCATAGGTTGTTAAATAAGTTGTTATATCAAATAAATATTTAGAGATTTTCAAGGCAAGGAGGCCAACTCATACCTCTAACTATTGCCTCCATTTTGTTATAAATAGATAGATCAATTACTTTGGTAGGTTCGGATGGTTGAGAAAGGCTCCCTTAGACTGTAATATTTTGATGAAGTAACTGTGATCTAGCTATGTACTGGACTTAATACATTTTGGCTAATACAAATCAACTTCTCTTTTAGCTTATTTGCTTTTGATGCTAAATGTTCATGCTTTGAATGATTCACATGAATGATTGTGGTGATTTTATGGTGGATGTTTGATCATTATATTATCATGATGTTTATTTAGCTTCCTTAGTTTCTGAGTTCAAGAAGATCTCGTGTTAAGAAACTTTCTTCCTTAGGCTTTTGTAGATATGATGTTTGCATTAGCCCCTACATTCCTATTATTCAAGTCTTCCCTCTATTCATACTTACTCCCAAATTACTGATTTAAGTTAGCCAAGACCTTGATTGCTGGTGCATGCTAGCCCCATTTTCTGAGTTGGAACATTATCATTTTGAGTCTCTTTCTATTTGACCCTTTAAAACACTATTACATTCATATATAACCTGATGGGTACTGGGCTTGCCTTCCATGCAATATGAAGGTGATTCCTAGTGCTAACAAGTTGTTTGGGGTCAAGCTCCATCAATTTGGGGTCAATTTCCTAGTGGCAGGACTAAGCCTACTTCCTACATCCTATTACTAAGTATTAGAGCTATCATATTAAAATTTCGGGCTGCACATATCCACTTCAATACACCTATTGTAACCTATGGGGAAATTATTATTCATAGTTCCATCTACAGCATTGGAGTACCTCTAATTTTTTGTGCAAGGATAGACAATTAAAGAAAATAAACAGGTTCCTCCCACTGTATGTTAGTATTGAGTTTGCCAATATTTCTTTGTTGTTATAGATATAATATACCATGTTGTGTCTTCCAAATCAGATGATATGTGTGTAGTGAATACTTGAAATTGATGCCATATGTTTATGTGAATTAAAGGAGTCTAGGTGCACATAAAACATGAACGTCCCTCATAATACTACAGAACCTCAACGAAGAAATTGCCACAACAATAAATTGGGAATTTAACAGGAAAGGGACATTTTTTATAAGAGGAGCTACCAGTTTGTTTCCATATGAGGATCCAAAAGCTTCCATAAGATATTATGTTATAGCTAGGTGATTTGAGGGTAGCTTTGACTTCATATTTTGGTTCAGTTTGTGGTGAAAAGGAGATCCCTTCAATCCAAATCAAAAAAAGGTCGATGCGTTAAAAAAGGGAGCTTGTAAATTGTTTGATAAAGGAAACCATATCATTCATAGATTTTTGCATCCTCACACACCATGAGTGGAATAAACCCCATTTAGTGGAGGAAATACAGGGATATCACGAGGACTGGACAGGATGGTATGACCAGATACAAGAGAACTTAGCAGCTATGAGGAAGGGAGTGAAAAGAAAGTCTGGAGTGGTCATGGAAAAGGAGACATCTCTGCATGATCGTGGAATGATAGGATCACACTATGATCCTTAGGTTGAGAACTCACACATAGATGGTGAGTTGGTTTGCGATGATGGTGACAGAGCAGTATCTTTGGATACATCATCATAGTTGTCCCATGAGGGTAGCATCATAAGCACATGTGGTGGACAGGAGGATAGCACTTTGGATCATAAAGAGGTATCATCCTCAGCTTATGATGAGGTTTGGGATGACTGGCATGTGAAAACACCTAAGAGCGATGAAGAATTAACTCAGGAGAATTCACTTATGGAACAGGGACTCACCTTACATGATATGCATATTGGTGATGATCATAGTGCAACGAATTTTGGTAAGTATGTTGGAAAGGGTTCTACATCGTACCCTAGGAGTAGTACCAATGAGATGACACTTCAACATGATAGAGACGAATTTCCATATGAGTCACATTATTTGGTGGGATAGCTGAAGTTTCACAAAGGTACGAGTGTGGAAACATTTTGTCCCATTGATGATTGTGAGGGGAATGACACAACAACATCTAGTGCACCATTGGCATTGGCCAATGGAGCCCAGCACACTGGCACTAGTGATGGCCAGGATGGCACATGTGTTGGGATGGTTGATGAGGATGGAGTTGATCTAACATCCATGTATGATGAGGAGTCAAATCCAATCCTTGCTTATGATTCCTATGAGGAAGAGGAGGGGATCACTCTTATAGATGACAACTCAGGCAAGTTGGATGTGGTAGGGCAGAGGCATTTAGAAACATACGATTTGGAGGATTTCTTGTTGGTGATCAGGGATCAGGTTACATAGGTGTTGACCAGGACCAATGGAGCCCATAGGTTCATTGAGGATCCATTGTGGAGAACCCAGATGGAGGAGCGACACAATGGGATAGCAGGTGGAGTTACTAGTTCCCATTTGTGCATCATCAGGGAGGCACTAGAACAATTGAAGCCATATTACTTGCAGTTTTTTATGGACAAGGACCTTGCTCTCAAGTTTGTTGAGGAGAAAGAAAGATAATTTGAGGAGGTACATTATCAGTTGGGCTTGGCACACTCTTCACCACTTATGACAGATACTCCATCATGTTTGGAAGTAGTGACACAAGAGAGTGGGAGTCTCACGCATGATGTGAGGGAGGAGACTCTTATGATGAATCAAGACGAGGAGCAATCAGGGATGCATGTACCTGAGGAGAGCGATAGTTTGGTTTTCACTCTTGATTGGCACTGTGAAGACCATGAACATTTTCCTTTGGAAATCACCATAGAGGCTCAGGTTTTAGTTATGGAGGAGATGGTTGAGCAAATTCCTTATGGACCAGGATGCAAGGAGATATACATATACTCAAATTGGGTGGAAAGATACATGACATATATGGACACACTCTGGGATACAGGTTCAGTCATCATCAGTAAAGTGTTGGGTTCAGTAGTCCATAAAGAATACCGGATGATGCAGGAGGACATAGTGGTGTGAAACAATATACATGAGCCCTCGTTGACACATGGTGGTGTACGATGGAGCTTTGGGGTGTTTCCTCCAGGGAGGCCTCTTGATAGAGTCCTTGATTTTATCATCAGGATTGAGGACAGTCATGGATCGATAGATGTTGAGATGTAGTCTGAGCATGATGATTAGACAATTATGATCAGAGTGGTGCAACGTCAACATGGTGGTATCTCTTTGAGATTAGTGTGGGACCATGGGATCACATTTTTTGACAAATTGACAGTCGACATCGATGGGATTGTTGGTTGACATAGATTTTATTGTTGGGAGGAGAAGTCTTTTGAGGAGATGATTGATTTTATGATTTCTTGGTTGATCAAGGGAAGTCAAGCCACTAGTACATTTGGTTCAAATTCTGAGGGCGCATTCGATGCAATTGCCACTTTATATTGTTGGGAGAACAAAAAATAGCAGACCCCCTCAAATGTCATTTCACATGACGTCGATTTTTCAGTGCCATAGCTATCATCTCTATTGTGATGTTTCATGTGGACACATGTCATCTCAGATTTGACTGTCCAAACCCAATATAGTCATCGCTACAATGACATCATAGACATCGAAATTTCAACGTCCCATTTTGTCATCTCCACTACATTTTCTTTATGGGAGCAACATTACCATATGTTGTAATACCGACGTATGGTAACATCTCTCCATCGATGGTCAGTTATTCATCTCTAACGTATTTTCAATGGGAGCGACGTTACCATACATCGTAATACCAATGTACGGTAACGTCGCTCCACTGATGATTAGTTATTCATCTCCGACGTGTTTTCTATGGTAGCGACATTACCATATGTCATAATACCGATGTATGGTAACGTCACTCCACCGACGGTAAGTTATTCATCTCCGACATTTTTTCTATGGGACCGACATTACCAGACGTCACAATATCAACATCATGTAGGTATTTAAAAAAAATGTCAATTTTCAATCACAAGGTCTGTTGCCTCCAACCTCAATGACCTCACAAGGAAAATGGTTACAATGAAACTCACTAGCTACAACTAATGGTATGTTGTTCCAAGTTGTTATTTTCATTTATTTTTCCATGGGACCATCTAGGGAAAGTGACCCTAAATTGTCCACACAAGCAACCTACAACTTGAAACAACTCAAAAACCATGAGTCATTTCTATGAGAAGTTTTCTTCATTGGATTCTTCTTCATAAGAAAATGTTAATGACACCCTTATCCATAAGTCCTTAACCATACAAGCATGAATAATAGAATATTTTGGATGAGCTTGTTTGCACATGTATTAAAGCATTGGATTTGGATCTAGGGGTCAAATCATGAGATCTATCATATTCATCCTTGATTACTACTTGGGATGATGTACCCAATGAAACTGACTTATTGCAACTAATATCATGATGTTCCTAGTCATGTGTTGCATTTTTTCCCTTGGGACCATTTTAGGGAAAGTGTCCTTGAATTATCCAAGTAAATAACCTACAACTCAAAACAACTAAAGAACTGTGAGTTGGTTCAATAAGTAGTATGCTCCATTAGATTCATATCCATGTGACTGTTTCCAATATCACCCTTCTCCATGAGTCCTTGGACATGCAAATGTGCATAAGAAACAATAATGGTTGAGGTCATTTCCACATGTGTTAAAGCACCAAATTTGGATCCAAGGGTTAAATAACAATATCTCACACATTCAACCTTGGTGACTACTCAAGGATGATGGACCCAATGAAACTCAATTTTTTCAATTGATGGCATACTATTTTGAGTGTTGGTTTGCATTTTTTACCCCTTGGACCATTTAGGTCAAGTGTGCATGAAATGTCTAGGCAAGTAATCTACAAATTGAATTGAATCAACACTATGAGTCAATTCAAAAATTAGTTTGCTCCATTGTAATCATCTTCATGGAATAGTACCAATGATTCCCTTCTCCATGAGTCCTTGGCCACATAATCATGTAGGTTAAACGATTTGGAGGATGTCATTTCCACATGCGTTAAAGCACCAATTTTTTATCTAGGGAACAAATCATGATATCTCACATGTTCAAGATTGGTGACTTCATAGGAACAAAAACCCTGATGAAACTCACTTGTTTCAATTAATGACATGTTGTTCCAAGTAATGGTTTGTGTCCCCCCCCGATACCATTTATGGAAAATGTCCTTGAATTTTCTAGGCAAGCAAGCTACAACTTGAAATAACTAAAGAACCATGAGTTGGTTTGAAGAGAATTCTTTTTCATTAGATTCATCTCCACAAGATAGTTCCAACAATTCCCCTCTCATTGGGTCCTTGGCCATACATGCATGTAGAATAAAAAAATATTGACAAGGTTGTTTGCACGTGTTAAAGCACCAGATTTGGATTTAGGGGTCAAATCATGAGATCTTTTGGCTTCAAACAATATGAATACAAGGGAATGATTTCCATATTGAAATTCACTTTATGAAATTCATGGCACAATGTTCTATGTCACTATTTTTATTTTCTACCCCACAAGTATTTAGGGTAAGTGATAGTCCCTACATTGTCTAGGAAAGAAAAATACAACTCAAAAAAGCTCAAGAACCAATCTTCTCCTTTGGATTGGTCTACATGGGATTATGTCAATGAAACCCTTCACCTCAAGTCCTTGGCCATACAAGTGTGTAGAAAAAATTATTTTAGACGAGTTATTTTGCACATGTGTTAAAGCACCAGATTTGGATCTAGGGGTCAAAGTAAAAGATCATGCATTCAACATCGGTGACTACATCGTGATGATGGCCCTAATTAAACTCACTTCCTAAAACTAATAGGACATTATTCCTAATCATGTGTTACATTTTTTTCCACCATGACCATTTATGGATAGTGTCCCTTAATTGTCTTGGCAAGCAAGCTACAACATGAAACAACTAAATAAACACAAGTCAATTCAATGAGTAGTCTACTATGTTAGTTTGATCTTCATGGTATATTGTCGATGACTCCCTTCTCTGTGAGTCCTTGGCCACAAAAATGTATATAAGAAATAATTTTGGATGAGGCCATTTGCACATGTGTTAAATCACCATATTTGGATCTAGGGGTCAAATCATGATATCTTTGACCTTAACCCTTGGTGAAGACATGAGGAAAACAGCCTGAATGGAACTCACATGTTGTAATAGACACCACATCGTTCCAAGTCAATGTTTTCATTTTTCCCCAAGGACCATTTAGGGAAAGTGTCCTTGAATTGTCTAGGTAAGCAATCTACAACTCAAAAAAACTAAAGAACCTTGAGTCAATGAGATGAACAAAGTTCGCTCACACAAGAATTATCCAAAATACTTGGAATATAAAATAATAACCCATGTACAATGTATAAAATATGAATAGATAAGATGATATACAATTGAGAATGAGGGATCATTTATATACCCACATAGGGGTGCCCTTAACCAATAGTCATTTGATTTGAGACATGTCCTTTCATTAATAATAGTTATTATTTATTAATTAATTATTATTTTATGAATATCTAATTATATGTATATTTATGTTCATAACATTGCCTTCCCCTTAAAAATGCTTTGTCCTCAAAGCATACTTTATGGAAGACTTATCTCTTGTTCTAGCTTGTAATTATTGTCTCTTGATTCTTCATTCTTGAGTTAGCAATCATTGAGGACCTGAGACGATAGGATCTTATAAGCGTTGAGAAAAACTGTCGAATTGTAAAGGAGTCTGCCCATCCTAATTCAATCTTTTGCGAATTTGGTTTTTTATAGGGTTCTTGGAAAGAACTTGATATATTTCTACTCCCCTGATAGCTTCTATTTTGACCTGCACGTGTAGTGGAAGTAATATTCTTCGACATAGCGTTTATTTGTTGCTATTGATACATTGATTGGTTGAAGTATCGATTTTTGTGATTAGGATGTTGATAAGGAATCCTTGAAACTTTATCTTTATTTCTTATACTTGCATATTTTTCTTGATTAACTTTTGGATTTGAGTCTTCTTCATATCGATGGCTTGTTTGTACCTCGACATTTGAAAACTTCTTTACATCAACTGGATTTGCATCCTTTTGAGTTGTAATGTTGATTGGGTCTATCATCGTTTCCTTATCGACTAATGATGTTTTGTGATCTAGTTTTTCTTGTAAAGTCTTCTTATCATGCTTCAAATTTTTAATTTGTGTTAGTAAATTTTGATTATGAACCCTTACGCATGAAATTTCTTCTTCATCTTCTGATTTTCCAACTTTATTTATAATATTTTGATTCCCAGGCTTTTCATCTTTCATATTTTTAATTTGTTCAAGCAAATTTTGATTAAGTTTCTTCAAACGAGAAGCTTCTTCATCCTTTCCTAATAATTTCTTCCCGAGATCTTGATTCTCTTGCTCCAACTCCTGGAAACGTTGTTTTGTATCCCTTGACTTCTTAATTTGAGTAAGTAGTTTTTCACTATGATTTTTTAAGCAGGATATTTCTTGGTTTTTATCAGCAATAGCTTCATCATATTCATTTTGCATTTTTGATATCAAGTTCTGATTATCTGGAAGGATCACCTTCGAGATATCTTTAAAGTCTTTTGATGAAGGTGTTATCGATTTTGACCTCATAGTAATGTCTTGAAGAGTCATCATCTTCTTTTTATAGGGAAAAGTCACAAACTTTTTTTCCATGCTTAAAATGAAGGTACCTAGTTTTGTTAACCAATGTAACCCGAGAATGATGTCAATCTATTCTTGAAACATAGTTGTAACATATTGAGATATATATTCATACTCATCAATTGTTACTTGCAAGTCTTTAATTTCATATTTTCTCTTGCAAAACATATTTGTCTTTTCACTTATGTTATGCTCTGAAATAAATAATTGATTCGCCAAATTAATATTAATAGAATTATCATCCTTGGTCATGTTAATAACGATGTTAACCTTTCTTCCTTGAATAATCCCCTTTAATGTAAATAACTCGTAAGTTGAATTGCAACATCCTTCATAAGAAAATCTCACATTTATCATTTTAGACTTCATTTGTTTTTCATTGTAAATTTACGGTAAATAATACTTTGATTATGGAGTTTATATATCTCTTTGATAATTTAAATCAGATCCCTTGTAATTTTTGAACTCAAATTATGTATAATCCTTTTAATAACTTTAGAATTACTATTTTCACTTTACTTCTAAAATACCTTTTTTGTCTTTTTGTGGATATCTCTAATTCCACAATTTAAATAAACAAATGAAATTTACCTTACAACTTTCCAATATAACTCTTTTAATAATCTTTTCATAAAGTTGAACTTAGGAATGGAAATAAAAGAGTTCATATACTTCCACCGTATGCTTTTTCCTTTGTATCATTTTTTCTTCGAATTGTCTTTTATACTTCTTGCTTCACCTTTAATAATTTCTTTTATACTTCTTGCTTCACCTTTAATAATTTCTTGTTCCCATGTTTTTTTTGGATATTGACTTTTTTATTTGTTTAATATTGTATATTACCTTCAATGATATCTTCAATAATCTTTTAATATCCCTTTTAACTTTACCAAATAATAATATTTATTTTTTTACTTTATGATTATTTTTTCAATCACCCTTTTAATAACTCTTGATCCCTCTTGACTTAAAAATATAACAATATATTTTATTTAACTTTTATTTCAAGTGACTCTTTTTCCTTGTATAAAAAAGTGCTTCACTACCTTCTTTTTTTCTATAACATAGAGATTTTAAAAGTACCCCTCCTCTTATTTCTCTAATACTCCTCAATCTTCTTTAAAACAAAAAAGTGCTTCACTACCTTCTTTTTTTCTATAACATAGAGATTTTAAAAGTACCCCTTCTCTTATTTCTCTAATACTCCTCAATCTTCTTTAAAACGTACTTTTAGAATATAATAAATATTCTTTTATATCCTCATTTTTTTTAACTTCTTTTCTTATTTTTTTAATCCCTTATTATTTCAAAGTTCAGTTATAAATTTCTCAACAATAATTAGTTTTTTCCTCAATTAATATTTTGGAATGCCACCTATTCAATGTAGTTATTTGTTGATACTTAGCCTTATGCCAAGTTCCTAATATGACGTTTTAATCATTTCTCTTTTAATTGAAAAAGAGAAGTTAAACTTTTTCACATGTAGATTTAACCAATAAAATTTTAATACCTTGACTATTTTTTAATTATGTCTCGTGACTTGTATCTTCTCCACATTAATGTGTTAATTCTCTTAGAGTCACAACTCAACTCAACTATGAAAAGACACAGCTCAATCTCAATAGAATAAGTCAAGTCTTGTATTTTCTTAATAGTTACAATGTCTTAACTTGTAATACAAGTATGTCATTATTTAACCAATCATTGCCAATTGAATGGTGATTGTCTGGACGTGGCCGTATGGATGGTACGACAATTGGAGGACAGTGGATTTTATCCCAGCGAATTCATGGAATTGGCCTTGGCGCTAAGTACAAAATATGTAGACAAAAATTTGTGGTTGGTAGTGCTTTGCAATTAATTTCTAACTAAATAATTGATCGTTGTACCACTAGATATTGCACAGTTACAACATAATTTTTCTTCAATTCGAATGTACGGATAAGTAGTTGCAGTTAGATGGTGGTAAATCGGCAGTGATTTTCAGGTTACACACGATTTTCAGGTCACACATGAGTTTACGCCTTGTGTTAAACTCCCAGTTCGTTGATCGAACACTGAGATGTCACAATTGCTTATGAAATTTACCAGGTATGATGGTTGAAGGATGTGGTAGAGTTGTGCTATGTTAATAGCAATGACTACTTATATCTTAACTAAGGTGTTTCATTTTCACGATACACAGGTAGAGGTCACAACTTCTGTGATTTTTGGTTCTATTTTCCAATTTTGATAGTATGATGATTTTTTTATTTTTTAAACTCTGGTATGGGCAGTGGAATCACTTTCTTCAGTGGAATTTTGATAAGCAAATCTGGTTTTTTTCTTTGACCCTTATTGTAGTAGATTTTTTTTTTTTTAAAGTGGTAGTAGAATGTCTTTTCTGCATAAACTTTTAAATGGAAAAAAGTCGGTGTGGTCAATGACTCAAATAAAATCAGAGAAACTCTTAATGAAGTATGGTTGGCCAAAAGTCGATTTAGACAAGGTTTGATAAAGAGCTTGGTGAAAGGTCGGGATCAGAAAAACGAAGTTGTGATACCAAATGAGACGAACAAAGTTTGCTCACACAAGAATTATCCAAAATACTTGGAATATAACATAATAACCCATGTAGGAAATGTATAAAATATGAATAGATAATATGATATACAATTGAGAATGAGGGATCATTTATATACCCATGCAGGGATGCCCTTAACCAATAGTCATGTCATTTGAGACATGTCCTTTCATTAATAATAGTTATTATTTATTAATTAATTATTATGTTATGAATATCTATTTATATGCATATTTATGTTCATAACAGACAATTTCATGAGAAGTCTAGTTGGTTGGATTCATTTTAATGGGATAGTCCTAAGGATGCCCTTTTATGAGATTACTTGGTCATACAATCATTTATAAGAAACAATTTTTTCCAAGGGAATTTGCACATCCGTTAAATCATTGGATTTGGATATGGGGGTCAAATCACGAGATTTTGCACATTCAAATTCATGACTTCACCGAGATGATGGCCCCATTGAAACTCACTTGTTGCAATTGACAAAATATTGTTTTAAGTTGTGATTCACACTCCCCTAGGACCATTTAGGGAAAGTGTCTATGAATTGTCTGAGAAAGTGAGGTACAACTTGAAAAAACTCAAGAATTGTGCATTGGATTGATCACCAACCTCCTTCATTGGATTCATATACATGAAACAATGTCAATGATGTTCTTCTTGTTAAGTCCTTATCCATAAAGTGTGTAGAAGAAACAAATTTTAACAAGGCCATTTGTGTGTGTTAAAGCACTAGATTTGGAACAAGGGATCAAATCATGAGATCTCATGGTCTCAAAGAAGAGCATGGTAGGGATTTGGCATAATATATGTTTGACGTAAAAATGGAGGGAAATCGATTAGTCAATTGTTAATAAATTGTCATTTTACCAAAGAAGTTTGAGATGCAACCCATACCTTGACAAGTGGAAAGGAGAAATGGCAAGGTTCTTCTTAGCCATAAGCACTACATACTTGGTTTGAGGACTCATAGGTAAAGGATCATAAATCTTTTTCTATGGTGTTTCTTGGGCCCTATGGTTAATTAGAAATGCCATTATGTTATAGGACAAGTTAATATCCACCTCCAAGTTTTCTATAAAATCAAGTTCTCTTATGAAGGACTCAAGGTACCTTGCTAGACAAAACCTTAGAGGAATATAAGCACACTTGAGATTAACAAAACAAAAGCATGGGGATTTTTTGATAGGGCCTATTAAAGCAACCCCAATACATGCAAGGCTATAGGTGCACTTTGTTTTTTTTATTCAAGCAACATTTCTTTTGAGGCTACTTTTTGTGGAGGTACTAACAATTGGGATAAAATGAAAGCACTTGAAACATTGATACGAATTAAAGTAGAAAGAAAAATTGATTAATTATAGGTTGTTTCTTACTCAAATTTGGTTATAGATTAGATGTTGGGGAACCATAGAATACAAATAATTTGTTTCCATCCAATTTATAACCAAATAAAGTTGTTGCAGGGAATATTCTCTCATATATCTTATTATCACATCTATAAGGAGAAAAAAAACTTAGTTGATGCCCTATCAAAAATATCTTTGGAGATATAGCATACTACCATCAACATTGTAGAGTAAAGGGAAGGGGAAAATCCTTACCCCTTGTCTCCAGATATTTATTTAAATGAGCTCTATCCATTTTGGATAATGGATTTAATTTCCTTATTTGTTTTGAAGAATTTTGATACTTTTTTTTTTTTTTTTTTTTTTTTTTTTTGTATATCAAGAGGTTGCAATGGATAATTTTATTATGGTTTCCAGGGTGAAACTTTCAAAATGTAACACCTATCTAGGTTTTTTTTCTTATGATGTAATATATTTTGAGATACTAGATTTCAAAGTCATTCAATTATATTGGAAGAATATCAAGAGCTATTCTTGTTAAATTTTTCTTTCATTTCATAGTGCACTTTATGAGTGTAACTTTACCATTTTTATTTCAACATACAAATGTTATGGATTTTGCATGTGTGTGTGTGTGTGTGTGTGTGTGTGTGTGTGTGTTAAAGAAGTATACTTATTGCATATATTGTATGGAATAAGGAAATTATGTGGATGGATTGATGGATGAATAAATTCTATTGGATTACTCCTCAAGTCCTTTAGAAGACATGAAGATTTTTTCTACACGTGAAGAGCTAGTCTATTCTTGGAAGATTGAAAGGGATGAATCAAGAATGGATATAGTTTATTGAAATATGTTAGTACTTCCTTCCTCAATTGTTGAGTGAGCCTACATATGCTACTAGATTCCCTTTTCCATTGTGATGTGACCTAAAAGGGGTTTATTTAGATCTAGATTAAGGTCAACGGGGAAACTTCCAAACCTTATAGCACTAGGAAAAGCATTCATATGGCTAGCTTCAAAACTTAAAGTTCCATATTGATGCATGCATTGGGTTTTTTCATTTCTAGATGAGGGATATGTTAGAATGTGTTTTAATGTTGTCTAGTGGATTAATGTAATCTTGTAACTAGTTTCATAATGATGATCATTATAACATCATTTTGGGGGAACTTATACATGTAACTATGCTTCACTAGACTTTAGTAGCATTGCACATGTGCACATGAAGGTAGTTTTGGGGAGTTATTTACCTAGTGACAAGCCCCTCATGTAATGGTGACCTGCACTACTAGGTCTTTTTTATCCACCACTTATCCATTATCTCTTAATGATATTAGTGCTTACCTTTATGGTTTGGTGTTTCTTGTTAGAAAAAAGAGGATCACATAGCAATAATATAAAACAAATGCAGAAATAAAACACAAGAGATACACAACAAAATAGAGACACAGATATACATGGTTCACCCAATATGGGCTACTTCCACCAAAGAAATGATCTATCCCTATTCAAGAAGATGGAACTCATACTGTTGTGATCATACCATATTAATACCTATCAACTTATGGTAATAGAAGTGATTCCTGGGATTTACTTGTGTTTCTAGATATGAGATACAAGGAGCTTTGTACACATATGATGTAAGCTTATTTTCATTCTCCTATATGTGGTAATGTGAATTCCCCTTTATTCCATATTCATTGCACTCATCAGGTACATACATCACACAATAGGAGTAAATAAGGCTATACAGGTATTACTAGTCCATGCTATTAGTTCATATGAGTATCAATTAAATGGAATTCATTCATGCAATGGTTGTATAACCTCTACTGCCAAATTAGACTGGTTCCAGGAGTGAGTGAGTGTGAGTGTAATAGAATTCTAGAGGGTAGGGTCTTATTTATAGGTAGGGAGAGGGGTTAGGGAAATTTAAAATTATAATTAAATATTGACATTTAATTAATATAAATATTAATTAAAATGTCAATTAATATTAATATTAATTATAAAAACCCTAAACACATATAAAACCCCAATCACATAAATAAAACCTCAATTACATAAAACAACAAGGGGGTACCTTTTAAGACAAAGTAAATGGGGGGTCCATAATGGAAAAACATGTCCACATGAGTCTCATAATGACCTATAAACTTTATCATCACTACATAAGGGGGTCCATCAACAATGTGATCATGTCCATATTAATAGGCACTCCTAGGTCTCATGGACCATCCCGAGAGAGAGGAAGAAGATCACACATCAACACATCTTGGTATTACACCAAGATCTACCTGGTCAAAGACCAGGTTTCCCCATAACACATTTGGGAGCCCTAGAACACATATAGGGTCTTATCCACCAAGGTACAAGACCAAGGATCAACCCATGCATTAGGCAAGGGTTCTCTGGAACACATCCAAGGGCCCTATAACACAGCTAGGGTGTTATATCAACCACCAAGGAACACATCCAAGGATCAATCCAAGCACTGATCAAGGATTCTCTGGAACACATACAGGGACCCTAGACACATCTAGGGACTTATATCAACCACCAAGGAACATATCCAAGGATCAATCCAAGCACTGAGAAAGGATGATCCCTTAGGAACCTACCATTTGGATGACATTTTCTTCCCAGAAGGAAGTGAGAAGATGCCTAAAGTTCCCAATGATGGATCTAATCTACTTTGTGTTTCCCCCAAAGATAGTTTGCTAAAGACTGGTTCACACTTCTCATTAGCTAATTCAATACATCTTGATACCTCTTTATACAAAAAAGGATGTTAAGGAAAGTGTTTTTTAGCTTAAGATTTTTTTGGTGGAAGCTCTAATTTTTGTAACCCCATCATAACCCAAAAGCTCACTCCCTTTGATCTAAGTTGTCCTCTAGTTTATGATGGTTATAGTGATTCTTTCACTAAAGAGAGGAGATGCTATAACCATGTTATTCTAATTGAGATAGATAGCCATAATAATTAGTTTCCATCTTGTACCAAAGGAGAAAAATTGTATCGCCGCGTAAAGGAGGACCATTTGGAGGTGGAGAGATAGTGGGATTGCAATGAACCATTTGGAGGCCCAAACATCATGAGATTGCAGTACACCCGAGTTGAAATGACCATTTGAGGCGGAAAGATGTGAGATTGCAATGCAACCTTTGGAGTGTCAGATCATATTAGATTATGATTAGGGTTATATTCTATATTTTCTGGGAAGGGATGGAGATCAGAAAATGTGCTACAAAGAGAACATTATTTGCATTAATTTTTCTGTTGACTGAACTGTTCAAGTATAAACTCAAAGAAAAATAGTTTTAATCAATTTTGGAGAGTTGGGGATTATGATTTCCAAAATGAACAAAAGTGATCTTTACTAGATGGTGTGTATCATGTTCAAGTACATCCAAAATTCCTCCATTCTAATGTGACTTCCCACAATTGGGAATTTGGAGATATTTTGAAGTTGCTTGATAATGTAGTTGAAGATTTTCAAAATGGTGCAACTTTCTTCATTGTGGAAAAAATTCAGAACCCTAGGGAAAATAGTCCAACTCTTCTTTTCCAAGATAATGGAGGTGGAATGGATCTTGATTGCATGTGAAAATGTATCAGCTTGGGTTAGGGCTCCTTTCTTACACTTTTTTGAGAAGAAATATTCACAACTGTTAAGGAATTCAGTTCTTTATGAGCATCAGATTGTATATTCCCATCAATAGAGTCCAAAATAAATTTAGAAAAGAATTAGAAACAAATTACATGAAGAGAAGATAGGATGTCCTCAAATTGAGAACTCTCTCCTCCATCATGGCCTCTGTGGTGTTGAATAAACATTTCCATTAAGACAAAGGTGTGGAAAAATTTAACTACCCCACAATCCCAACAATGTACACGGGTGGTTGGGTATGTTACAATTGGTATTAGAGCCAATATTACAACACTAGGGGTTGTATGGTCTCAAGGAAAATGAATGAAAATGATTTTGGTGTTTAGCATTTGAAAAAGAATAAGAAAAAAACATGCTCAAATCCTTTCCACCTCAAACGGTCATTTCAAATCGGGTGTATTGCAATCTCATGATGTATGGGCCTCCAAATGGTTCATTGCAATCTCTCTATCTCTTTGGGCTTCAATGAGATATTTCAAATACATGAATATGGAAATACTATACTAGAATGCCTATGTTGAACACTTATCTCGCTGAAATCAATGCCTATGTTGAACACTTATAGTGACTATTTCTTTGTCTCCCATTCACTCTCTCCATAATTGAGAGTGAATGGGTGACAAATAAATAGTGATTAGACAATGATGGATTGAATGAAAGGGACATATGACCTTTTGGAGGTGTGGATGTAGTCAAATCATGGAAAAATGTTTGGGAGGGTAGGAATTACTTATGACTATTATGATATTTTATTTTGATGAGGTGACGTAGATGTGTAATAAGGGGAGAGGGAGAAAAAGGGAGGGAGGGAGAGATCCAACAAGTGTCGTAATTTTAATTTTTAATGGAACCAATAACATGCACCTCATTTTTTCATATTTATTCTCTCCATTTCCATTGTTGTGTCAACTAGCCCCCCTCTGTTTGGGGTTTGGGGGCTAGAGGGGGAGAGAGAGAGGGAGAGGGAGGAGGTAAAGAGAGATAGGGAGGTAGAGAAAGGTAAAGAGAGAGAGGGAAAGAGGGAGAAAGAGAGAGAGGGGTAGGGCGAGGGGGGAGGGAGAGACAAAGAAGGGAGGTAGAGAGATATAATATAGAAAGGGGGGAGAGTGGGGGAGAGAGAGAGGGAGAGAGGAAGATAGAGAGAGAGAGAGAGAGA
>CBVK0100138558.1:0-15423 GCA_900067695.1 Picea abies | reverse complement strand
TTTGATTAGTGTAGGAGGAATGGCCCAGGGTGGGGAATGGTCCAGGCTCAACAATCAGGGACAGACATTCCTTAGGGTTTATACATGTTGATATTATGGTAGTTGTGGGAGGTATTTACCTCCATGTGTAAACCTGACAAGGATAGAATACTCCGAGAAGCAAGAAGAAACCCTAATGAGTTGGCTAATAACCCTATAAGACTTGTTGGCTCAAGAAGATAATTTATATTAGGTTATTAGCCTTCAAGAGAAGAAGTCGGCCATAAATAATATTATATATTGAACAGACAAATACCCAGAATGAGAAGTCAGCCCTAGCAGTTAGCTATAATTAGTATAAATATAGGAGGCCAGTTCTCATTCTAGCAGGCAGTCTTAGAATTGCAGTTGCCCAGTCTTGTGCAAACTGCAATTGCCCAGTTTCTGTGCAGGTTTGGAGGAGATCTGTCATTGCAGCTGCTGCAGCTAGAAGTTACACTTGGAATATCTCTGGGCTAGGGTTTGGGCTATCTGATCAGCTCTTTGTGATGCTCTATCCTTGGGGAAAGGTGCGCTACCCTTTGTTTGGCTATCTAGCCTAGGGTTTGCTTCTGGAGTGATTCTCTGTCAAGGTTAAGGTGCTCGGAGGGTGTCTTTGGACTATAGTTGGGTGACAAGGGTATTGTCAATGGTAAAATGAGAACACATATTTCATATTCTAACAGTTTATGGGACCACACCTCCTTCATTTAGTCTAAACGCTAGAAAGAAACATAACCTCTAGGATATTGAACTCACTGAGGAACTGCCTCTAGGGTTAATAGCAGAAGCAACTTCCAAGACACTGTCGCTAGGGTTACTAGCAGGAGCAGTTACAAAAACCCTAATCCTCTTGTTGAGGCACCTTAAGTGAATGGATTGACCTAATCTCTGGATAGATCAATGTGCTCTAGCATAGTGCATCTCCTGATACTCTTAGCAAGCCAAGACATGAAGTTTGTGTTTGTGGTAAAATCTAGGGTTTGACCAAGTCAAAGAAGCCTTGACTTATTCTATGAATTCAGAGAACAAGTTAGATAGAGCCTTTAACTTCAAAGCGTGGAAGACAAGGATTGATCTCATCCTTGCCAAGAATAAAGTGTTGGATATCGTGAAACCTGAGTTTGAAGAAGGGAAAGAGAAGGAACCGCAGAATGTTGCAACTATGGAGAAGTTCAAAGACAGTGACATCAATTCCATGAGTGTCATAGTGGATTCTATCAAATACCACTTGATATCCTACATCTCCCATATTGACTCATCGAAGAAAATGTACGATGCCCTAACAAACCTCTTCTCAGTCAGAAACATTGGACAAGTAATGAGTCTGAAGAATGAGCTCCATGACATGAAGATGAATGATGATGAAAGCATAACATCATACTTTGTGAGAATTTCTCAGTTAAGAGATCAACTACAAGCTATTGAAGAGATTATCTCAGAGAAGGAGTTGGTAAACATAGTACTCAATGGTCTTCCCAAGACGTGGGATGCATTTGCCACAAGCATGAACACAAGAAAGGAGTATCTGAAATTTGAAGAACTTTGGACTTGCTATGCTCAAGAAGGATCAAGGATCAGTGTAAAAGAAAAACCCCAAAAGAAGTACGATGATCAAGCCTTCATAGCAAGATTCAAGAACTTCAGGAACAAAAGGAATTTTAGTTCAAGGAGGAACCCAAATCAAGAGAAAGACATTTCAGAAGTACAATGCTTCAACTGTCGAAAGTATGGTCACTACAAGAATCATTGTCCTGAGCTAAGGAAAAGGAAGGAGAAACATGAAGCATCAATTGCCGAAGAAAAGGAACCTACAAATAAGACTAAGCAGGATGAAAGAGACTTCTTCTTCTAAAGGTAACAAAACTCTTCTTATTTCTTGTACATATCTTGTTTGCATCGTCTCTATACATATATTGTATATCCATCTCCTAGAAGATAATGTGTTCCAAGAAGAACTATACCCATGAAAGAACAACAAGATAAGGATGAATATCATTAGATAATACACATGAAAGGATGAAATACAAATCATGTGGAAGCTACTGCAAGATAAGACAAATCAATCATGAAGATACTTAGAAGTTAGAAATCAAGAGGAATTGGAGAAAGACTTATGACATTTTGTAGAAGACAACAAGACAGAAGCATGGACTCTGTTAGACAAAGAGAGCCAATTATATATTGCAGAAGACAATAAGGATGAAGATGGAAGTGTGGACTCTGTTAGACGGAGGGAGCCGATTATATTCTCTCATACATGAAGCAAGAATTAGGAGGGAGCTAATCATGTGATTCATAGAATATGATGAAGTATATATCCATGATAGCAGCCATGAAAGACAATACATATCCAGTTCGATCTCAGAAGAAGTCTTCTTCAAAGAGAAGCCTTTAAAGTATCCCTGGTTGTCCATCCACATCCATGATCCTGTGATGAAAGAAAGAAATGGAATCTTTAGGGAATGGAATCCACTCCATGGACCCAAGAGCTAAACATGAGGAAGAACATGAAGATTCAAAGAAAGAAAGAATAACCAACACAACCAGTCATTGTATCAAGAATCACAAGATTGACAGCCTGACATAAACTCAATAAAAGAAATCAAGTAGAGGAACTGAAATTCGTGATGAAGAACAATGTATGGAAGACTTATGAATGAAAGCATTGCGAGATCTAGAACTAGAGGTTCTCCCAGATGGAGGGAGAAGACTATTATGATTATTTGTTCAGTAAACTAGACTTATCTCTACATGAGTCATTATATCATCCGCAACATTCATAAGTTGGAGTTCTACATTAGATGAATGCAAATAATATTCTCCAGAGAAATTGAATAAAGAGAATATGAAGAAGCAATCTCAAGACTTTGAGGCATACATGAAAGAGACCCTTGTATACAGATAGAAGAAGATAACTTTGCGGAGAACCTCTAGTGAACAACAAAAGTGTGGTGAAGATTTTCTATAACATCAAGATGATTACTCAGTAGATCAGATCTCATGATGACAGAAGAAGTGTCGCATGGATGTGTTACAGTTTTCCAACAATGATATACTCTATTGTTCAGAGCTACATGAAGCCTTCACGGAAAATCTGTGTTCCAAACTAAAGTACATTTGAAATAAAGAATTACATTATCTGCGATGAATTCTAGAAAGGAGAAAGTGGTTCTCCAATACATATCTCCATAGATGAGAAGATGAGCAGACATTTTGGTAAAGCTTCTATACAAGATGAAAGAGTTTGCGTACTCAAGATGGAGCTTGTGGAGATGACTTTCTTATTGAAAAAGGAAGAGATGACTCCCAGGTTGGGAGGGAGAACTGAAAATATTATTGAGGACATTCATTTTCAAGATTGAAAAATAGTCCAACTTGGACAGATGCTTTCCTATTTGGAAAGTGGATTGAGATTTATGATGGACAACGATTTCCAATTGTGGTTAACATGGGAAATGGTCCATATTGTTGATGTATCATAGACAGTGACTTCCCATTGTGGTTAACATGGGGAGTGGTCTAGGGTAGTCTCTCTTCTTGAGGGTTACTCAAGAAGACTGACCCACCTCGCTGGACAATGATTTCTCATTGTGGTTAACATGAGGAATGGTCCGTTTTGGAGGTTGATATAGGACAATCTTTTCCTCTTCTGGTTAATAGAGGAATTGGTCCGAACAGTCACTCCTTAGGGTTTATACATTCTCTCCAAGGTGCAATTTGATTAGTGTAGAAGGAATGGCCCAGAGTGGGGAATGGTCCAGGCTCAGCAATCAGTGATAGACATTCCTTAGGGTTTATACATTCTCTCCAGGGTGCACTTTGATTAGTTCTCCAGGGTGCACTTTGATTAGTGTAGGAAGGATGGCTAAGGGTGGGGAATAGTTCAGGTTCAGAAGACAAGACAATTATTCTTCCCTGCTTGAGAAGAATAGTCTAGATATCTCATTGTTCTACTCTGAGGGAAGATATTCTTTCAAATCTCATAGATGTGAGTGAAAGATTAGCCCAGATGATTCAATTTATATCATAACATTGTTTCTGTGTAGGTTGGTATCAGATGATTATTATGAAGACTATTTCACAGTAGATGTATACTACTATGGTGGATGTGTTCCACTGTGTGTGACTATACGTTGTTGATCAAGTACTTGTGTTTTAATTAGTGTGGTAGTGTACCACTGGATTGTAGTTATGTACTACTATGGATAGGTGTGGTAGTGTACCACTGGATTGTAGTTATGTACTACTATGGATAGACATAGATGTGTTCTATTTTTTTCTAATTTCCTTGAAGACTATCAGCAGTTTATTGGAAATAATTATCTGTGAGATGAATGATGAACAGAGATGTTTCTGTGCAGGTTGATATCAGATGATTGTTATGAAGATTGTATGACAGTAGATGTATACTACTGTGGTGGATGTGTTCCACTATTCGTGACTATACATTACTGATCAAGTACTTGTTTGCTACTTGGTGTGGTAGTGTACCACTGGATTGTAGTTATGTACTACTATGGATAGACACAGTTGTCTTCTACTTTGTTCTGATTACCTTGAAGACTATCAAGCAGTTTATTGGAAATAATTATCAGCCAGATGAATGTTGAACAGAGATTTTCCAGACAGAAAATGGTTCAGAACATTTACTCTTCTAGATTAGAAGAATGGCTCTTGTATCACTCTATGGAGTGAGCATCATGTCTGATTACTCAGATAGAGTATGGTTTCAAGAGATGATGCAGCTGATGATGATGGTGGTGCTCATGATCTAGTCATGATCTAGTCTATATAACTATGTTGATGCTACCGGCTGAATGGTATGTTTTGTGCTCAAAGACCATTACCCGTAATACCTCCCTAGCTAGGAGGGAGTGTTGATATTATCGTAGTTGCAGGAGGTATTTACCTCCACATGTAAACTTGACAAGGATAGAATACTCCGGGAAGAAAGAAGAAACCCTAATGAGTTGACTAATAACCCTAGAAGACTAGTTGACTCAAGAAGATAATTTATATTAGGTTATTAGCCTCCAAGAGAAGAAATCGGCCAGAAATAATATTATATATTGAATAGACAGATACCCAGAATGAGAAGTCGGCCCTGGAAGTTAGATATAATTAGTATAAATATAGGAGGCTAGTTCTCATTTTGGCAGGCAGTCTCAAAATTGTAGTTGCCCAGTCTTGTGTGCAATGCAGTTGCCCAGTTTCTACGCAGGTTTGGAGGAGAGTTGTCGTTGCAGCTGCTGTAGCTAGCAGTTATTCTTGGACTATCTATGGGATAGGGTTTGGACTATCTGATCAACTCTTTGTGATTCACTCTCCTTGGGGAAAGGTACGCTACCCTTTGTTTGGCTATCTAGCCTAGGGTTTGCTTCCGGAGTGATTCTCTGTCAAGGTTAAGGTGCTCGGAGGGTGTCTTTGGCCTATGGTTGGGTGAAAAGGGTATTTTCAATGGTAAAACGAGCACACATCTTTCATATTCTAACAATGCATTCTCTCCAGGGTGCACTTTGATCAGTGTAGGAAGAATGGCCAAGGGTGGGGAATGGTCCAGGTTCAAAATGCAGGACAATTATTCTTCCTTGCTTAAGAAGAATAGTCTAGATATCTCATTGTTCTACTCTGAGGGATGATATTCTTTCAGATATCACAGATGTGAGTGGAAGATTAGTCTAGATGATTCAGTTTATATCATAACATTGTTTCTGTACAGGTTGGTATCAGATGATTGTTATGAAGACTATATGATAGTAGATGTATACTATTTTGGTGGATGTGTTCCACTGTTCGTGACTATACATTGTTGATCAAGTACTTGTTTGTTACTTGGTGTGGTAGTGTACCATTGGATTGTAGTTATGTACTACTATGGATAGACACAGTTGTGTTCTATTTTGTTCTGATTTCCTTGAAGACTATCAACAATTTATTGGAAATAATTATCAGCCAGATGAATGATGAACAGAGATTTTCCAGACAGAAAATGGTTCAGAACATTTACTCTTCTAGATTAGAAGAATGGCTCTTGTATCACTCTGTGGAGTGAGCATCATGTCTAATTACTTAGATAGAGTATGGTTTCGAGAGATGATGGTGCTCATGATCTAGTCTATATAACTATGTTGATGCTACCAGGTAAATGGTATGTTTTGTGCTCAATACCATTACCTGTAATACCTCCCTAGCTAGGAGGGAGTGTTGATATTATGGTAGCTACAGGAGGTATTTACCTCCATGTGTAAACCTGGCGAGGATAGAATACTTCGAGAAGCAAGAAGAAACCCTAATGAGTTGGATAATAACCCTAGAAGACTTGTCGGCTCAAGAAGATAATTTATATTAGGTTATTAGCCTCCAATAGAAGAAGTCAGCCAGAAATAATAATATATATTGAACAGACAGTTACCTAGAATGAGAAGTCGGCCCAAGCAGTTATCCAAAATTAGTATAAATACAGGAGGCCAGTTCTCATTCTAGCAGGCAGTCTCAGAATTGCAGAGCAACAACTTGTGCGCACTGTAGTGCCCAGTTTATGCACAGGTTTGGAGGAGAGTTGTCGTTGCAGCTACTACAACTATAAGTTACGCTTGGACTATCTCTTGGCCAGGGTTTGGATTATCTGATCAACTCTTGTTGGTGCACTATCCTTGGGGAAAGGTGCACTACCCTTTTTTTAGCTATATAGCCTAGGGTTTTCCCAGAGTGATTCTCTGTCAAGGTTAAGGTTGTCAGAGGGTGGCTACGGCCTATGGTTGGGTGAAAATAGAGATATTGTCAATGGTAAAATGAGCACTTCCATTATATTCTAACATGTGTCACATATTTTGATGGATGACCTCCTTGGAGCATGCATTATGTAGCCATTGGGGATTATATTTAGCACATATGTACCTTCTTGGACTTCCATTGACTTGAGTATATGATTGACATGATTTGAGAATGAGGTTACAAGTTGGATACCTCACACATGACCATTGGAGATTAATTTAGGGGATTCGTCCACTCTTGAGGGCTTCTACTCATTACTTGTTGGTATTTTTCACTTTGGGGAGCTATGTGTTCACCTTGGAGGATAACTAAGAGGTTTTCATTGCCTACTTTGAGGTGTTGGTTGTGAATCTATCCACTTGGAGGATTTTGGACGCTACATGTTGCATCTTTGACTCATCTTATTGCCTCTTTGATGGAGGCATCCCACTCTCTTGGGCCTATTTTGATTGGAGTGTTGTACATGTGGATTGACCACCTATTTATTTTACAAAAAATATTAGTTAGTTGGATGAAATAATTCTTCACTCCTCCATAGGCTAAATCTAAGGATTTCACATGAGATATTATTATTCTATTGTAAAGGGAGTTAAACTAGACTCTATATAAGGAGTATTCATTCCTCATTTGTAGTCATCATTTTATTTTTGGAGCTTCCACTCCTTGGATATTAATTGACATATCTTTCTTGGAGCATATGGATGTATAAGGTTTCTTTCTTTATGGACGATGGTGTCAATTCTTGAAGCTCTTCTATATGGGTTTCTTTTTGGTCCATAAAGATTGCTTGTGAATGCTCAAGTCTTCTACAAACTACCAATATCAATCCATTGAAGGGTAAAAACTACCACTTGGAAGGAAGACATTTTGGGGTAACTCCTCTCCTTCTTCCTTTGTTAGTTTGGGGTAACTCCTCTCCTTTATTTGATGCATTTCTTTGTCTATCCATTTTAGGAATCCTAGAAAGGGTATTGAGTACATTTGTGAAGCTATAGTTGATCTTGTTGGTGAAGTTTTCTCCCATAAGGACCCATTCTTGTAGGGCCTTGGTATTCATTGTTAATATTGATTAGATGAGATATTATTCTTCCCCTTGGATTTTAGTCTCTTTATCATAATCGTTATATGAAATAGACCAATTTTGAAAAGGGGTAAACCAATTCCCATGGGATCATTAACTTTTAGCTTTCCTTCTAGCTCAAAAAAGAGGTAAACCAATACAGTATGAGGCTGGAATAAACTCTAAAAATACAAATCCTTCGATATGCAACAAATGAATTAGTAAAATAGGTACCTCCTACAGGTTGGTTGCTTGGTACAAATTGTAAGTGTTTTGGATTACAACTTTAATTAGTGTGCTCCCTTACTTGAACATGTATCAACATACCAAGAATACCCCAAAGGATGGTAATGGATAAGGGTTCCAGATCATGGTATAATCCTTAACACAATCATACAAACAAATCAATGATAATATTTTGCTCATTCATGTAGACAATTTCATTCACCTGTTTCATCAAACAATTCAAATGAAACCTTATATAATCAACTTGATGCTGGAGGAAAAATTACCGATTTTGGAGGCATTGCTCATGTCCTCTGCTCTATCACTTGCATTGTAGGCTAGCTAGTGTATCTTCTAGTGTATCTTGCGGCTCTATCGCTCGCATTGTGTATCCTCTAGTGTATCATCTAGTGTATCCGCTAGGGTATGGCTCACACTGTGTATACTCCAATGTATCCTCTAGTGTATCTGCTAGGGTATCCCATGGCTCTATCGCTCGCACTATAGGTTAGGCACGGGTTTGGTTTTATATATTTTGTTTTATTTTTTTATTTCATATTTTGTTATTTTGTTATTAAACAATATAATATATATTATATTAATTATAACAAAATATAATATAAATATAATTAATATAAATTATATAAATTAAAATTAATATAAATTATATGTAGGTTGGGGTTTAGGATTTATATGGGTTATATGGGTTAGGGACTGTCATTGAGGTTAATTATTAGATGGTTTAGAGTTTATAAGGGATGATAGTTAGGGGTCATAAGGGATTTATATAAGTGTTATAGGTTAGGAGTGATACAAGTTAAATTTTTAAGGTATTAGGAATTATAACATAAGATTTAGATGGGTTATTTGTTAAGGGTTTTAGGGGTTAGGTATAAGGGGTTATGGGGGTCAAGGGTTTGATGTTATAGGTTATAGGTTAGATTTTCTAAGGGATATATGGCTTGGGAATTGTATTTATTAGTGGTTTTAGGATAAGTAGCTATAATGGTTAGGAATTATACATGTTAAATGTTATATTCATTAGGGGGGTTTATGGGTTGTAGGAATTATTGGGGTTACAAATTTTGCATTATATATTTTTGAGGTTAAGGGTCATTACAACCAAGGGTTTATAAATTGTAATAATTAAGGGTTAGTTGTGATAGTAATTAAATGATGATGTTGATAAGAAGTTATGAGGATAGAGAGATATGAATTATAGAGAGTACATGTACATGAATTTAGGATTCTAGGATTTACATGGATTAGGGATTGTATGAGTCAAGGGTATTATATGTCAGGGATGATAGGTCATAGGGTTATGGTTCATAGTGGTTTAGAGTTCATTGCAATTTAGAATTTTAGTGGTTAGATACTAGAATACTAGTGTTTATAGAGGTTAGGAGTTAATGGTTTTATAAGTTAGGGATTAGAATAATAGTGTTTATAGGGGTTGTTTTTCAAATTATAGAGTTCAATGGATATGGGTCATAGAGGTTATGGGTATTATAGGGGTTTTAAGGTAAGGAGTTAAAAAAAATGGAATGTCCCCCATGGTTCACTGATTTGTGTTCTCAAGAACATGAATTTCTTCCATGAATTTCTTCCATTCTTTTGGTTGCTTGCACCTATCATCTCCAACACTTCTACAAGGACTTCTAATGATGGACTTGGATCCAAAATTGAATACTTTTTTATTCGTCTTAAGGCATCTTCATTGACATAGTTATATTCATACCTTGGATGATTCAACCCTACAAATTTAAGGGAGATTCCATCACAACTAGGGAAAGAGATGTATCATCCCCTATAAGGATGTGGATCACTCTTGGAGCCATGTCAAAACTCTCTTCTTCAACCCAAGTAGCTTCAACACCTATGGGAAAAAAATTCAAGTGAGTTCCTTCCATACTCTTTGTATTTTCCCACGTTAAGGTTTCTTTCCCACTAGAGTAAATTCCAGTAAATTAACTCTTGTTTGTTAATTTATTTTCCTTTACTAATTTTCTATAAAAACCTAATATAAAATCTAAATGAGGTACCCTAATAATATATAGCCATATTTTAACATAATCAAGATCTAAAACCCTAATCAACCTAGTGGCCTTGTCTCTTTTTTTAATCATCTCTTTTCTCTCACTAAGGTTTCTCGATGTAGGTTTCTCCCCTCTTTAGTAGTGTGTGTGTGTGTGTGTGTGTGTGTGTGTGTGTGTGTGTGTGTGTGTGTGTGTGTGTGTGTGTGTGTGTGTGTGTGTGTGTGTTAGGATGTTCTCCATCCCCGTATTCACATTGCATGTGGTATCACTAATCAGTTTGTTCACTAAATTTTCGTGACTTCACTAGAACATTCTCATCAACCTTACCTCTCTTGAGTGAAGTCTCTCTCCTCCCTTATATCTTCTTTATTTCCCCTTGTCTCTTGTGACTATGGATTCCTATTCTTGTACTTCCTCCAATGCTTTATTCCTCAGTATCGACCAAATCTCTCCTCAAAACATGTTCAAACTCTCTCACCTTATTCAAATGAATGTCATTAACATGCCCCCTAGTAGTTGTCTAAGAAATCATAAAACAATTCCTAAGTTAACCATGGAGGATACTCACCACTTCCTTCCAACATGGCACATATCCCTTCTACCCCTAGCCAAGGGTATCATACAAATACACCCTCTTATTCAAAACAATTAAACATGCAACCTTCCACCTCATGTAGGATGTGTGATGAACGCATGCCCTACATGTGACAACTTGAAGAGTAAATCCTTAGATAATTTTTAAAACTTAAAGACTCTCTTAAGAAACCCTTCCCTCCTCAATGTGTTCCCTATGCCAGACCTCCAACCTTACCTCAAATCCTTTCTCCTTTAGAACCTAATGTGCCTCCACCCAAGTAGTGTAATACAAATAGGTCTCCCCCTCTCCTAGAACTAATCACATAAGCATGGATGCTAACCTTTTCCCTAAATCAAACAAATGGTGAAATTATCATAATCTCAACACTCACAACTCGAATGAATGTCAATTCCTTCGACATAAGAACTCTTCTTCTTCCCAACAAGGTCATGATATCCCTTGGTCCAAGTTACTATGACTTGAAAGTGCACTTCTCCTAAACAAGATGATGCATCTCAACTCAACACTTCTTTAAGACAATATATCCTTCCTCAACCTACCAAAATTACTCCTCCTCTTGAACCTAGGTAAACATAAAAAACCATGAATCCACTCCCTCTGACACAAGAATTGGGTGATGTACCTCTAGATTCCTCTTAGACCCACTCTTACCTCATAGGTTGCCTCAACATAATGTCTCAAAACTTAAAGACATATAATTCTATAGGGAACCTTCATTATGATGAGTGATTCACCTTAATGACCCCTCTCCCTTCCTCTCATCCACCTTTTCCTAAAGGGTGTCCCTTTTCTGAACCTTTCTAGAGAACCTAAATCTTCTCTCCTTATATTTCTTCCCCTACCTTGAATCGCTTAAGGCAATTCATTCCATATTTGATATTCTTTTCTCCTCTCCTATCTTCTCGTGCTCATGTTCCCTTTCTTTCTCTTTTTTTCCTTTTCCCTCAAACACTGAAGAAAAGACCCATCTCCCTTCACCTCTTTCTTTGGTCACTCTATCAGTGGAATAGTTCTTCCTGGGTCATTATCTCAAGTATGGCCTTACTTGAGATGAACTTTTCATAGTTAGGGATAACCACCACTACCTTGGTCTTTGTCTCTAGATACCAATCCGTTAGTCACATTTCATAACCTATAGTTGTGGAATCATCTATGTGGCTTCAACATCTCTTTACTCTCACCTATTGTCTCCCATGCTTTTGATAACCCCATATTGGCATTACTAACTCATACCTTCAATGGTGCTTCCTAGTGTTGTTGCCTCATGCCTTTTGTTGATGACACCTCAATATTGTTTACTTTCTCAATGGTTCTTTCCATTGTTTTCACCTTACAACTTCATTTATGACACCTCATCATCATTGGTGCCTTCAACATATTTTATTCAACCCAACTAACTTCAACACCTACAGTAATGAATTACAAGTGATTTCCTTCCATAATTCTCTTTGTATTTTCCATCATTAGTGTTTCTAGCTTGTTACCCCCTAACATCTAGGAGTAACTAGAGGATATTTTTCTCCTATGATCGATATCACATACATATGAGGTTGAGAGGTATTCTTCATCATGGATGGGTCTTTTCACATAAGGGATGGGTCTTGGGATATCGACCCAAAATGAAGTTTTTTAGGGCATCGATCCCTGAACTAGGCCTTAAACAACCACACAAACCAAAATCATTGGCCTCATTCTAGGATATGGACATTATTGAGAGATTTTTTGTACCTAGCATGGGTCTCGTGGCCTTGATCATCGTTGACATAGGAAAATAAGGGACATAGTACCTAAGCTAATATTCTAGGATAATAATTCATTAATGACACCTCAAACCATCACATAAACCCTCTAGATAGAATATTTATCCTATGAATAATATATTAGCATCCTTAGAAAGTTTTAGGCATTAGGGATGGGTCTCAAGACCTTAACCATGGTCATGGGAGAAAATAAAGGGTATTAGTACCTAAATGAATCTTTTAAGGCTCATGATCCATGAATGAATCATTGAATCAAAACACAATCCATTTAGAGGGGATATTTGGTTTGTGCTTCAAATACGGGCGCCATTAGGAGGTTTTGTACACCAAGTAGGATTTTTACAAAAAGTGTGGTCATGGGGATTATTGACAAGGACCATTTTAGAATATATTAACAAGTTTTATTTAAAGAATTCCTAAGACAATAGGGGTCCTTTCAATTTTAGTAGGTGACATTGTTTTTTTCCATGACATCTTATTAAGTTATAGCTAAAGCTTTGTTATTTTAATCTAATCATTCTTATAACAGTTGAAGATACATAATTACGGATGTATCAAAAGATGTATTCATGCCAATATTTAAGTTAGATAATGGACTATGCTCAAGAAACCATTGAACATACCTTGTTTATCAAGATTAAATTTTATGAAGTTTATGAAAGCATTGAATGGATTTTTGTTGAAGGAATGCTAATCAAGTTTGTATTTGGCCATTAGTTTTAAAATGCAATAGGAATAATTAACAATGTTTTGATTTCGATTGATTTTGATTATGTGCTAGCAAGACATTGGACTCATACATATTGAATACCTCTACACCTGCTAGGTACAATCTTAAGAGCTAAAAATAATAGTAAGACAATAATAATGATACTGAAATTAAGGTTAGAAATGGTTAATAATAATTTTAATTCAAAGGGATCAATGCAGAATAATTAAAGTAAAAATAAATAAAGTTAACTATCAAAAAATGTATAATTTTTTCCACAAATATAAGTAAAGGAAAAAGGGGAAGGGGAAGAAAAGAAACAAGGAAATGGCATCAAGTGAGGAAAGCAACCAATAAACCATAGAGGAATCAATACGAGAATGAAAAAAAGATGGTACAAATGAATAAATTTGAATGAAGGAAAGTGGGCAAGGAAGGTTAAATAGGGATTAAAAATGTCTCATTGTCATGATTCTTCATTTCCATCTATAGAATATTATTTTTCGAAACTCTCTTGAAATGTCATGGCACATCTAATACACCCATCACTAATGTAATCTTGCACCGACCCCACATAGTGAGCAGTTAATGGGGCCAACATTGAAATTTCTTCAAACTGTGCATGTATGCATCGAAATTTGACATGGTTAGACTAGACACATGCCTTGATGGTATGGGAGGGTTTCAAGACTGAAGGATGTCTGATGTCTCGACCAAATAATCTTTGAGATCATCCATGTCTGCAACAATGTTCATAATGGGCGTCTCATATTTTTCAAATGTCATTGTTTCCATCTGTATAATCTTTGTTGGAACTCTCTTGAAATGTCATGGAACTTCCAATTCAACCACCACAAATGTCATGCACCAACCCCGCATAGTGAGCACTAGTGAATGGGGCCAATGTTGAAATTTATTCAATATGTGCCTGTATGCATCAGAATTTGACATGGCTAGACTAGATACATGCCTTGATGGTATGGGAGGGTTTCAACACTCAAGGATGTATGATGTCCCCACATAATATTTGAGATCGTCCACATTTGCATCAACGTTCATCATGTTGCACCTCTCATTGTCATCATTTGTCATTCCCTTCTATAGAATCGTTGTTGTAACTATCTCAAAATTTGACATGGAACTTCAGATACACCCATCACAAATTTCTTCCACCGATCCCGCACAGTGAGCAATGAATGGGGCCAACATTGAAATGTTTTCAATCTGTGCCCGTATGCATCGAAATTTGACATGGTTAGACTAGATAGTTTCTTTGAAGGTATGGGAGGGTTTTGATACTTAAGGATGTTTGATGTCCCTGCATAATAATTAAGGAGGGTTTGATTATTGAATTACCAAGTCAATTTGATGTCGCAGAAGCTTCAATTCACCCACCACAAATGTCATCTTGCACCGACCCCGCATAGTGAGTAGTGAATGGGGCCAATGTTGAAATTTCTTCAAACTGTGCATGTATGCATCAAAATTAGACATGGTTAGACTAGACACATGCCTTGACGGTATGGGAGGGTTTCATGACTCAAGGATGTATGATGTCCCAACCACATAATCTTTGAGATTGTCCATGTTTGCAACAGCGTTAATAATGGGTGTCTCATATATGTCAAATGTTGGTGTTTCCATCTGTATAATCTTTGTTGGAACTCTCTTGAAATTTCATGGAACTTCCAATTCAACCACCACAAATTTCATGCACCAACCCCGAATAGTCAGCACTAGTGAATGGGGTCAATGTTGAAATTTCTTCAATATGTGCCTGTATGCATCGAAATTTGACATGGTTAGACTAGACACATGCCTTGACGGTATGGGAGGGTTTCAAGACTCAAGGATGTATGATGTCCCCACATAGTATTTGATATTGTCCACATTTACATCAACGTTCATCATGTTGAACCTCTCATTGTCATCATTCTCCATTCCCTTCTGTAGAATTGTTGTTGGAACTATCTTGAAATTTGACATGGAAATTCAAATACACCCATCTCAAATTTCTTCCACCGACCCCGCACACTGAGCAGTGAATGGGGCCAATGTTGAAATGTTTTCAATCTATGCCTGTATGCATCAAAATTTGACATAGTTAGACTAGATAGTTTCCTTGAAGGTATGGGAGGGTTTCGATACTTAAGGATGTTTGATGTCCCCGCATAATACTTAAGGAGGGTTTGATTATTGAATTACCAAGTCAAGTTGATGTCGCAGAAGCTTCAATTCAC
>CBVK0100138556.1:0-12104 GCA_900067695.1 Picea abies | reverse complement strand
ACGATCTTCGTTTTAGGCGTATGATAGCTCGTTGGAAAGGTATCATTGAGGAGATTCATTTTGGGGGATTAATTATTCCTTCAACTATCATTGAGAACTTTTATCTCGAAAAACCTTCATTTAGGCCCTCAAAATGGCCCTAGAAGTTAAAACCTGCTAAAAATAGTAAATTCCCAAAATTGCCAAAAAATTGTTTTGAGCTAATCGAAAAAGGTGGGTGGCCACCAATATCCACTTGGATCAGTTTGAATATGACATTTAGAAGAATTTGATAGACCCTACTAGTGCCCCAAAGATTTTTTCACCAGTAGGTTACATATTTTTTTATAAAGAGAGAGAGACATACAACTTTTGATAATGAGAAAGAAGATAATAGTGTTTTTTAAGAAAAGAAAAATTTTGAAGTCGAATTGTGACGGATTCTTTAAGTTGTATCTGTTGATGCATGATTTGTTCTCTTAGACTCCAACTTCCTCAAAATATTTATTTAATTCTATTAGACCGAAAGGATTTAGATCTTCTATTGACCTACCGACTTGTGCCTCTAAATTTTCTTAAGTGACAATTGTAAAAAGGATTTGGAAAAAAGTCACAAACAATATGTGTATCGACTATTTGATCATGATTCTTTCTCTATCTTCTCTATTTTCACATTTTTTTCTTTTGCAATTTCCAATTCATGAAAATTTACATTTGGAGGTAGTGGTGTTGTTTACTTGTCCATGTGTTATTCGTTTCTTCCTTCAGTGGCCATTTCCAGTTTCACTGGTTGATGGTTGGTAGTCGGAAAGTTAGACTATGATATTTTGGGATTGAAGAATTAAAATTTTTGTCAGTATGATGATGTAGCCATCAACTATTTTGGAGGTTGATGTGGCAATCCTTTGAATGTTATCTAGTAGATGCTTGGGTTTGTTCTCTGCAAGTGTCATGAAAACATATGTCATTCATCAATGGAATATTGGGCTTCCATCCCCAATTACTACAATTGTTCCAAATAATCTAATTTGTTTTCCATGGGGGCATCGTGCGCTGATGTCGAATCTGGGTCAAACTTTTTCTCTGCTTCCCGGGATTTTCCCTTGAATTGGTCGAGATTATTGATTGCTTTATTGGTTGTAACTTGAGCCTTATTCACTTATCTCAACCAATCCCTTTACTACTTAGATAGTTCTTCCTCAAATACCTTTTCCTTTTCAATGTGATTTTATATGGACAATTTAGATTTTTGGTCAGTGGTGATTTATGTGGTTGTTCTCAAGTAAAAAACTATTATCTTTTGGGATTTAATCTTGATGTAAGTTGTAGAAAAATATGAGGGCCAGTTGATGAGTAATGTGTTTAGGATCGCTGCTTGTGAGGTGAACACATCCAAATGTTGTTGAACCTCCTCTAATTTTCCATATTCAAACTGAAGAATTGCTATTGTCTATTGAGCCATTAAATCTTGATTGCACTTTATTGTTTGATTGTGTAGCTGCTTGATTTATCTATTGGATTTCTTTAGGTGTTGTATTTCCCATTGATTTTTGAATCCTGTGTCAGGCACTTCTTCAAATATCCCTTTAAGTGTTGTGAATTGGTATATTACTTCTATTGGGTGTTCTATACCAAGTTATCCTTTGGCAAGTATCACAAAATCCTTCAATATTTTTCTCTCCTTATTCCTTCGTCTTGTGAGTCTATAAACATCTCTCATGGATCTTTCCCATCTGTTAGTAAACTCCTCTACAAATTAGTTGTATAAGTCAAGTATTTTTTCATCAGATGCTACTGATGGGTCAAACACCGTCTTTGAAGTTGGTTCTCAGGATCTGACTGGTTTAAAGGTCATAAATGTGATTACCTTTGAAGTGGTGTCCTTTATTTTTATTGGTTCTTCTGTCTTTTTGACACTTTACTGCTCTTTATTTTTATTGGTCTCTTTTTCCTGGTCTTTATTAGAGTTGTTTCCTTTATTATCTCGATCATCATTTTCATGGTTTCCTTCTTTGTGAGGGTTTCTAAGTGGCAGATTTTCTGGGTGAGGACTTACTTTCTTAGGAGACCCTTTTTCATTGTTGTCCCTTTTTTCTTGTTCCTCACTATATGTTGAGTCAACTATTCTGGCATGGTATGTTTCTCTTACTAGACTTTTTTCTATCTCTTCATTGGATTTCCTAGGGGAATCAATTCCTCTTGATGGCACTATGATAGGTTCCTTGTCTATTGCCTTCTATGTTGGGATAATATGTTCCATATCCTGAGTATGTGTGTCCCCTTGTCCTTCTATTTATGTGCATTTTTGTGAGTCTACTACTACATATGTGTTGGGGTGACTTGGTTGACTTACTTTTCTTTGAGATTGACTTGATTCAGGTGGATTTGAATTTTTTGCAGGGGCTAACTCAACTGAAGTATCCTTCATGACAATTCCATTTTGTAAGAATTATTTTATGTCTTCTGAGATGGATTTTGTTGCACTTTATTGGTTGCTACTGCTAGGTGGTGATTCTGAGATGGATTCTTCAAAGGATACATGTTGATTCCCTTTCCTTGGTCTCTTTTTGAGTTTAGTTGCATATTTTGTTGTTTTTCTCTCTTAGACAATTCGTGTAGGATCAAGTGGAGGAGACTCCCTTGTGAGGTCAACTATAGTTGCTCTTATTCTTTTCATTTTTTTATTGGTTTAGTTATAATGTTGGGTCTATTTGTATTGAGTCGATGTGATGCAACAACAATCATATAACCTATGATATCCTCTTGGTGATCTTCCATCCTTTGATTTTTTTGCCTTCTCATTTCCATGTGTTTTCTAGGGCCACTATGGTTTTTTGTGCTTCAACACGTTTTTCTTTGAGTGTCAACATTGATTCTTGGAATGATGGCCCAATAATCGACTTCATTATATTCCTAGTGACTGCTTTGTCTTTTGGAGTTTCTTTTTCCTGCATTTTTACCTTCTCGACTATCATGTTTGTGACAGAGGTAATTTTTTCTCTCATTATGGGGTCATCAAAGTTCAATGTAGAAGCTACCTCAAATTTCTCTTTCCAAATAATTTCTACATCATCTGGATATTCCTCCATGTCGATAGCCTACTTTCCTTTGGCTATTCTTTCTTGGTTCTTTTCTTCAGCAGGGTTTGTTTCACAGGGGTTCCTCCTTCCGTGTCCATATTTTGAACAAAGCAGATTGTATAAAGGGATGATTCTCATTCTTTCTACTACTTGACATATATCAAATGTGTTAATAGTGTTGAACTCTCCTGCAAAACTTCTAGTGGAATTGTCATTTCAAATCCAAACTTCCTATCAAGCTCCTTAAAAACTTGGAGCTTTTTTCGTTTAGTACTCTAATTCTATTGGTGTTGACCCATCACCCATTACACGCCAAACTGTAGTAGTGTCGAGACTAATATGTATGCGGGAATTTTGTGGTAGTATGCATAGAATGGTCCAATTGACCCTCCATATATGTGATACATTTTTCAAGTTATTTAACCATATTTTGAACATTTCCTCAGCTGGTAGGGAGTCGGATGAACTGATTGCTCCTAGGGAAAAATCCTATAGTTTTCCTTAGTGAGAATATGTTTTCCTATGAATGTTGGATACCCAACTAGAATAACTTTGCTTAGGGTGAGCTAAATTATCAAGAAGGATAATTTGATGGCATGACCATTCTCCTGGAACTCCTTGAAGTTACTTTTGATTATTGCAGCTAAGTGATCAACCCAATCGAATTTCTCACCTATTTGAAGAATTTGGTCGATGGGATCAAGCATTCTGAGCTTGACATCCAAAAATTGACCTGTGGTCATGATACATAGTGAAACTATGACACAATTCCATTTCACTTAGATTTATTTTACCCTACTAATTAACATCCCCTTTGAATTATTTGTTGAAGTTCCTCCTATGAGAAACTGTATCCGATCATTTGAGTTTAGGGTTTTTTGCACTAGGGTGCTCCCATGTGGTGTCCCTATGATACTATGTATATATAATTGAGTAATCCATACTGGGAAGTCCAACCACAAGTCCCCATTGTGGTATTTGACTGATCAATAATTTTGCGACCTCTTCTTTGAATCCATTGAAGTCTGCTACCTATGGTGCACCTGGGAAATGTTGAATGCCAACCTTCTCCAGGGATTTTTTTTTTATCTTTCCATGATCCAACTTCATCCCCCATGTGGTTAAGTTATGCAAGTGTCTCGATTATTCAATATCCTCCATTTTAGCTCCATGAATGGTTTGCATTCAAACATCTAGTTCAATTGCGGTGACTTTGTCGAAATTGGATTTTGTTTGTGGTTCGAATAGGGAGTTCGCGACTTGGCCTCTCATTGTCAACATGGGTATGGGTTATTGTTGGTTGCATTGACAGTTGAGTTTGAGGATATATAGAGACATGTTCATGTTTGTAAAATATGTTCTATGAGTGCTTGAATGCTTGGGGGTGAATAATACAGAAGCAAAGTCATAATACCCCTCCATATTTTGTTGGATTACTAAGAGGGGGGGTGAATCAGTAATAGAGAAACTTAGTCCTTTTTCACCATAAAATGCAAGTGTTATATCAATGTAGCATTATCATCCAATAGTTTCAGAGTAAATAAACAATGAACAAATGAGAAATCACATACACACATAGTACACCAGTGTTTTACATGGAAACCCAAAGAGGGAGAAAACCATAGAATGATTTTTCGTATATGTCTTTAAGAATTACATTCATTGGAAGCACCAACTTCCTTTTTTTTCTACCTGCAACTAGAAGGAGGCTCCAACTATAGAAATTTCAATACAATTAATGTATTTCCTGTGATTCTCCTGATCTAACAATTTTATGCCACTGTTAAATACAAATTCACTTCTACCAATAATCTTACAGAAATTAAACCATGATCATAAAGTGAAATATCAAGAACACATAACACAAAAGTTTTTCTGGGAAAGCATAAAGCTAAAAACCCCACTATCATATATTATGTATATCATGGATCATGAAACAATATCATACAAAAATATAATCCAAGAGCGCTCAGTACAATAAAATCGTCTCACACTATCATACAAAACTCACCAAATACATGTGCCAATTTCTGTGTCCAGACAACATGCCTCCTCTGCACAATCCCTGCAAATAGAATTCTCACAATGAATTCGAATTACCTAGTTTGCACATGCTCATGAGCATATCCACTACATGTGTGATTGCATGAGTGCACTTCACTCAAATCACAACTGATAATCAAACTGTCCCTTTCACCTGTTATCTCAATTGGGTCTAGTTAACTGTGGTGATTCTTTAGTTGCATGTGAGTTAACTGATTTGAATTAATTAATAATTAATTCATTGAACTCTCACTAGTGCAAGTTTAGTTACAACTAGTACAACTAAGATTAAATCACTTAACTACACTTATAATTTTGTCACAGCTCCAACTCACTCAGTTAGGAATGAGATAATAGATTAATATTTATTGTCCAATTTATTTAAGGTAAAAGTAGATTAGACACATGTTTCTTGTTGAATTTTCAACACTCCCTCTCAACAAGAAAGGGATTATCCTTCACCCCAATCCTATCTCTATGGTATTTGAATTTTCTCCTAGTGAGCGCCTTCGTCATAATGTCTGCATCCTGATCTTCCATAGGAATGTATTGAAGAAAAATGATCTTCCATCTCACACAATCTCTAAGATGATGATACCAGATATATATATGCTTAGATCTGTCATGAAACACATGATTAATCAAGATTTTAATGCAACTCTGATTATTACAATAAATCACTGTCGGATCTAAATGAGAACCAAACAAACCAACCAAGATCTTTCTCATCCAGATAGCCTCACATGCAGCTTGACTCACTGCCATGTATTTTTCTTCCGCTGAACTGAGTGCCATAGATATTTGTTTCCTGTTGTACCAAGAAACAACTATATATCCAATACTAAAGATCCCCCCTGATTTTCTCTTTCTATCCATTGGGTTGCCCTCCCAATTTGCATCCGTGAAGCCATGCAACTTCACCTCATACATCTATCTGTACCATAATCCATACTCATATGTGCCCTTCATATATATCAGGACATGCTTACCCGCCTTCCAAAAGAGTTTGGTAGGCTTAACCATCGCTTGACTTAGTTGGTTAACCACATATCAAATGTATGATCTCATGTTCACTAAATACATTAGCGAACCTACTAATTGTCAATAGACAGTAGCATCCATTTCCTCTCTAGAAGTAGCATCTTCTTTCCTCTAATTTCCTGGAAGAGGAGTATCCATGGGTTTGCAGCCTTCCATGTGAAACTTAACTAGTATCTCCCTTGCATACTTTCCTTGAGACACAAAAATTTCACCATCTCGCTGCCATATTTCCAATCCAAGGAAATAATGAAGAAGGCCCAAATCCTTCATCTCGAACTCCTTTGCAAGGTCATCCTTGCATGAGTGTAACCATTGCTCATCACCAGTTAGTATTAAATCATCAAAATAAAGAACAATGATTAAAAGCTTACCCTCCACCAAAATTTGGTATAGTTTTGCATCCGCTTCACTTTTGGTGAAGCCCAATCTGGTGAAATAGTTGTTTATCCAAGTGTACCAAACACGGGGTGCTTGCTTCAACCCATACAATGCTCTCTTGAGTCTGCACACATGTGACTCCCTATCAAAGGTCTCAAAAACTTCTGGTTGTTCAATGTACACTTCTTCCTCAATGATCCCATTGAGGAACGCAGTTTTTACATCCATCTGATGAATGTACTAACCCATCTACGCTGAGAATGCAAGGATGGATCTTATGGAAGAGTAGATTGCGACAGGTGCAAAGGTATCATCATAATCTATCCCCTCAATCTATGAGAAGCCTCGGGCCACAAACCTGGCCTTGTATTTCTCCACACTCCCATCAGAAGCTTGATTTACCTTGTAGATCCATCTCGAACCTACCACTGATTTGTCAATCGGTCTTGGGACAATTTCCCATGCACTATTTTTGAAAATGGAGTCATACTCCTCTACCATAGCATCAACCCAAGTGGGATCCTACACTTCTTTCTAAAAGGAATATGGTTCACTCACAATACATTTACTCATGAGAACCATGTATCCAACAAGTCGATCAGGAGACTGTCTTTGTCTGCACTGTGAAGTAGGGGCTTCTACATTCTGTGCAACATATAGTCTCATTCTGTCAGCTTTTGTGGTGTGCTTTCTGCCATTTTTGATGGATGGCTCTGCACGAGTGGTTTCCTCAACTCCATGAACCTCCTCATGTGGATGATCCACATCTTGAGACTCATCTTTGGGAACCAGCAGTTCCTCTTTTGCATGTAAGTCTATCTCCCTCTCAAGTGACAAGCGCATGGCTTTCCCCTCATCAAATTTTATATCCTGTCGCATAATAGTCATCTTACTATTCGGAAAATACACATGATAATTATGGGGTGTTTCTATGTACCCCACAAATATCCCAACTTCAACAGTCAGTTCCATCTTCTTCCTGGAATTCTTGGTCACATGCACATAAACAGATGAGCCAAAAATTTTAAAATGAGAAACATCAGGTTTCTTACCAGTGAAAGCTTCTTCAGGTGTACTCATGCCAAGTACTTTATGAGGACAACAGTTTTCCACATAAACCATAGTATTGCATGCTTCTTCCCACAAATGCATTGCTAGGCCCTGATCATGCTACATCGCACCCACTATCGTTCTGTTCTTCCTCTCCGTGACCCCATTTTGCTATGGGTTATGAGGCACTATGAGTTCTCTTCAAATTCCTTCTCTGCTGAAGAAGTATTTGAATTTGTTAGAGATGTATTCTCCACCATTATCTCTCCTTAGAGCCTTCACTTGCTTCCCCGATTCTTTCTCCACCAATGCTTTAAACTCACAGAACTTTGAGAATGTTTGATCCTTCTTCTGCATGAAGAATATCTAGCATTTACGAGAAAAGTCATCAACAAAAATAACATAATACCTATGTTTTTTTGTTGAAGCAACTGATAATGGTCCACACACGTCTGTGTGAATTCTCTCCAGGATCACCGAAGCAAGGTTCTCCTTTTCATGAAAGGTGGACTTTATATACTTCCCCAGGGTGCACCCGTTGCGCTGATCTAACTGAGCAAGTGTTCCCCTTGAAATTCTACTAGATATTTGTCGCATGATATTCAAGGCTCCATGATGAATATGGCCCAATTGCCTCTATCATAATTCACCCTCATCCTGGCTCACCACTTTTTTTGCCTTCCCCACCATGGCACTGCAACCATCTACCTCCAACATGTAGAGATTCTTAACTTGAATCCCTATCTTCTTGAATTGACCCATTGCTTTATGTCGTAGGAAATCTTTTCCATCACTGAAAACAATGTCATAGCCTCTGTCCTCCAACATTGTGACTGAGACTAGGTTTTTCTTCAGACCTGGAACATGCATAACATTTTTCAATGAAATGTAATGGTACCAATACCAGTCGCACTGTATTGTCCATCATCTCCCATCTCTATATCCATTATGCGATCTTTCTCCTCCAAGTCACTGAAAGACTCTTTACCTCTCGTCATGTGGAAGGAAGCACCACTATCCAAATACCACATCGATCCTGATGCACTTGAAGCCATGCATGTGATCAAAGAGAAGTCAAGTTCAAATTGTGAGACAAGAGCCTCACTAGTTGCAGCTCCAACAATCATCTTGTCCTTCCTCTTCTACAGACAGTTAGAAGCGAGATGCCCATGTTCATGATAGTGAAAACACTTCACTTTGGACAAATCCATCTTCTTGACTTTAGACTCAGATTTTGAATGGAATTTCTTCCCTTTCCCTTTCCTTGACTTGGCAGTCAAAGAAACATCCTATTCATCATCACGCTTTGATGAAGATCCATCTCTGGTGTTCTGCCTGAACTCCTCTTGCACTCGATCCGACCATAGTCATTCCCAATCTGGCAATTTTTCCCTTCCATTGACAGAGTCTTGATAACTGTGCCAACTCTTGGGAAGTCCTAGGAGAGCCAAGATCATGAAATCATCAGCAATGAATGTTAGTCCCACACTTCCAAGCTCATCTTGACATTGGAAAAACTTCGTGAGATATTTTGGAATGGTGTCGCCCTTCTCCATCTTGATCTTCCTGAGTTTATCTTTGAGCGCCAATTTTCTATGGTCGTTGTTGTTTTGGAATAGATCCATCAAAACCTTCCACATTACATGTGGTGTGGCTATCCCATGGAGACTTGAGACAATGTGGTCTCATACTCCCTCCAATAGAATCCTCCTCGCCTTTGCCACTTTCTTTTACCATGCATCAAGATTTGCACTATTTGTCGCATCAAGCTTAGGAACATCTTTGTCAATGTATTCCTTTAAGCCATTGTCTTCGAGTACTGCCTCCATCCTATCCTTCCAAGTAATGTAGTTCGATATGACCTCAAGTGCATACTCCAACCTCAAGCCATTGAAAGACATTTCGATCTTGAATCAACTGTAGTATCAAGAAAGTCCTGCAAATTTGAATTTTATCCAAACACAAACTCAACTGCTGCAATCCCTCTTTCCCTGGGAGGTTCGCACCCCACCTGAGAGTAGCCTAAGGGAAGTTCACACCCTACCAGTGTCTAGCTTGCAAACTCTTGAAGGAAGTTCGCACCCTACCAGTGTACAGCCTGCGAAAATCACAAAGAAGTTTGCACTGTAATGCACAGTGGGGTGAGGGAGGTTTTCACCTCTCCTTTGAGCAGCCTACAATAATATTGATGAAGTTCTCACCTCTCCTTTGAGTAGGGTGTGAGAATTTCTTCTCCTAGAAAGGTGTGAATATTTCAGTACTAAGGTTCTCACCCTACCAGAGATGGGACCTGCGAAAATACTATTATTTTCGCACCTCACTTCCATGGCTCTGTGGCTCTGATACCATGTAGAAATTTCAATACAATTAATGTATTTCCTGCGATTCTCGTGATCTAATAGTTTTATGCCAATGTTAAATACATAATCACTTCTACTAATAATCTTGTGGAAATTAAACCATGATCACAAAGTGAAATATCAAGAACACATAACACAGAAGTTTTTCCGGGAAAGCGTAAAGCTAAAAACCCCACTATCATATATTATGTATATCATGGATCATGAAACAATCTCATACAAAACTCTAATCCAAAATCTCTCAATACAATACAATCATCTCACACTGTCATACAAAACTCAACAAGTACATGTGCCAATTTTTGTGTCCAGACAACTTGCCTCCTCTGCACAATCCCTGCAAATAAAATTCTCACAATGAATTCGAATTACCTAGTTTGCACATGCTCATGAGCATATCCACTGCATGTGTGATTGCATGAGTGCACTTCACTCAAATCACAACTGATATACAAACTGTCCCTTTCACCTGTTAGCTCAATTGGGTCTAGTTAACCGTGGTGAATCTTTAGTTGCATGTGAGTTCACTGATTTGAATTAATTAATAATTAATTCACTGAAATCTCACTAGTGTAAGTTTACTTACAACTAGTACAACTGAGATTAACTCACTTAACTACACTTATAATTTTTTCACAAATCCAAGTCACTCAGTTAGGAATGAGATAATAGATTAATATTTACTGTCCAATTTATTTAAGGGAAAAGTAAATTAGACACATGTTTCTTGTTGACTTTTTAACACCAACCCCCTAGTTTCTCAGGCTACAAGTCGAGGGAAGCTCCAACTCCCCAATTCTCTAGATACAACCAGAAGGAGGCTACAACCCCCTATGTTCTCTGACTACAAATGGAAGGTGGCTACAATCACCTTTCCTTGCCCCATCCAACTGCCCTGACGTAGAAGTAGAATGATGGAACCATTGTCACACTATCACTATGAGATCTACTGCTGTAAACCTGTACCACTCAACATGCACCAAAAAACCTGTACCAATAACCTGAACAATGCATCAACCATGCAACGACCTATACCTCAACCTATACCATAAACAAGTGCATCAACCATGCACCAACACGTACCAAACAACCTGTAATCATCTTGTACCGTAAACAAGTGCATCAACCATTCACCAACATGTACCATCAACAATTGCATCAAACAAGCACCAAATATGTACCAATCATGCATCAAATACACATAAAATATGACTCATCAAGATGTACCAACATCATCAACTATACACCTCATGTATATGCCAACTCGTCAACTACTTGTCTCAACCATGTACCCAACATGTACCTCAACCAAAATCCCTCATAAATTTCATCATCCAAATATGATTTGTAACTCTATAATAGACCTAATATATATGATCACATACCTGCAAACCTTCCTTAACTTTAACAACTAGATACTAGCATTTTCATCAAACTTTACTTTAGTCTCACATGACTAATTTTGGATTAGTCAACAACCCTAACTTGAAATAATCATAACTATGTACCTATAATGAATAAAGATACAAAAATAGTACACAATTTTCTTCATTGTGTTTTATACAATTAATCTAGGTGTCACTACTTGGAACCTTTCAAAAAAGGAGTTATAACAAAAATGACATACCTTGTTGAATTCTGGCTTATCCTAGAGAGTGAAATTGTAGAGCATGCCACACAAAAAATATTTGTTGTATGGATCTAAAATGTTTAAAAAGAATACTATAGACTATACTCTAACCAACACATTTGGTCTTACTTAATTTGGATTAGTTATGAATAATTTATGACGTTTTTACCTGAAACACTTGTTTTAGACTAGTTTCAGGACTTGCCACAAACCATAATTTCCACAGAGTGTAACTCCAAAAATACAACGAACCACAAGATGAAATTTGTACCATAGCTACTTGGATATGTTTCCTCAATGGCCTCCCAACTTCACGGTCTAAATCATTCTATAAAAAAAAATATTTCGGAAATGGTGAGATGACCTGTAAATAACATACCTTAGAAAGCATTATCAAAATAATTTATCCTCCCTTGAATTTCGGCCTTCTTTACTTCACCTTCCCTCTGAAATTAGGCTTATATATCCTTTGGTTACCTCATTCACCTATATATATTCAATATGCTCAAGTGTGATTAAAATTAAAGAGCCTTGCCTCTTATT
>CBVK0100138555.1:0-18537 GCA_900067695.1 Picea abies | reverse complement strand
TGTAGCTTCCTCAAGGGGTTACCTTTTAACCATCTTAACCCACTTTCCTTATTTTAGGGTTAACTCACTTCTAACCACTTGTCAACTTAGCAATTTGTCCATTAACTTTATTATTTAAATAAAAAAAAATTGTATTCACTTTGAATTATAGTACACTCATAATTTCATTTTATTATTTACTTTCTAAAATATCTTAAACCACTTTGACTACTTTGACCTTTTGGGGCTTCTAGATGACTCATGAGGGTTCTCCAACTTCACATGGCCATAACTCTCTAACCGTGAGGAGTTCTGTGACGTTCCACATACCACCAGAAATGGAATGAAATGTACTATCTATATAGAATATTATTACCTAAAAAATATCAAAACTTGTACCATTATCCATCAAACAAACTTGGGCCCATTATCTAAACCTTCTCCTACTTCACATGGCCATAACTCTCTAACCATGAGGAGTTATGTGATGTTCCACATACCACCGGAAATGGAATGACATGTAATATCCATATAGAATAGTATTAACTTCAAATATGTTAAAAATCATACCATTATACATAAAACAAATTTGGTTCCATTACCCAAACCTTTGTTCTTCTAGAATTTGCTACCGGACTTTCTCCAAGTGTTGACATCAATAATTAAGGGTTGAAATCAATCTACAATATCACTCTCCAATGGTTGACATCAATTAAAACCAACAATACATATCGACTTTCCATCAACCTAAGCCAACTGTCTAACACATAAATCCTTTTTGCAAACATATAAAGATTTCTTTGACAATAAACAATGATTTAATGGGCAAGCTACAACAAATACTCTGTTGTTCATGAATCCATCCATCAATGGCAATTATCATCCTCAAAACCTGAAATATGTTCAAGCAATAAGATAACAAAGAAATAGAAAAATAAATTAGAGAATATTATAATAGCTCTCATGAATCTTTAATGGTGGAAAATGCCATTACAAACAAGCCCTCATGCTTACAAATGAGCAACCTAAACTACTCCTCCAACTCTCTCCTCTCTTGACTCATGAATCCAACCCTTTCCCTCTTAAAATCCCTTCCATTTTTAGTGAATTATCTCTATCTACGAAAGGAGGTAGAAACCAAGGGTATACATAGGATCCTCCTCCATTTAGGAGTCTTGTTACAAGAGATTCCAACCAAAACCTAACAGATTCCTATTTTTCGAGATCTTTCCTATTGTGATAAATTCCTTTTGAAACAAGTCATTGTGCTTGATATGGATATGGAACACATGTCCCTCATGTCTAACTAACTCCTAGGAGACCATTCGAACCTTCCTTGACAACTAGCATCCCTCCCATAGCTCGAATTTGTCAAATTGTTAGAGTTCGCAATGCCTATGATAACATGCGCTGTGAACTTTCCTGTAGGTGATTTGTCTAGATTTTCTCCAAAACTACGAAGTGGTTCCAGCTGAAGTCTTGTCATAAATTCAAAAACACCATTTTTTTCTCCACACCAAAGTTCAGAGGAACTCATAGGGGAAATCAAAATTTACAACAGAAACAATCCTTTGTTGTGCATTAATTGCTTGCAAACTGTCATAAATTACCAATTCGCAGCGTCGGCGCTGCGAAATTTCGTGTAGTAGCTTGTTTCACTTTCCAATGTTTTAACACCTCCCAAAACTATCTCAAGTGTCCCAAAATGTTGTAACAACTTCATAATATTGGTACATTACTAGAAGAAAACATTCAAATAGCTAATCATGGTTTTAAAAACATAGACATCCTCAAAAGTTGTAAAAATGCATAACACAGGAAACTTGACCAAAACTGATGCTTGGTTATGGAGGTTAAACATATTCATTTTCTAATCCTGGAGCTTCTCTTGGTAGCAACATTGGCCAACATGTCATAGGGCTATGTCCTTACAATATCCCCTCCCTTGCAAGTCTTCTTATGATGTTGATGTCCATAACTGTTGCTGAAGGATGTATTTTCTATGAGTTTTAATGGAAGCTATATGTGTGAAGAGAGAGAAAACATGAGATTAGGATACTAATGCCATAAATGTTTTCAATAGGATGGAATTAATTTTTTTTTATGGAATTTATCCTATACACAGGAGGTATAAGAGGAGACACTCATTCAATTAGAAAAAATAAGGAATGACAATTGGGAGTTATAACAAAAGGGAGGTGCAAGCAAATTCTCATCTTAAACAGGGTTTACTCATCAATACAAATATCAGTTAATCAGCATGAGAATGCATTCAATATTTAAACCTCGCTCAACAATTGATAAACCACCTGTTTCAAGTTTAAGAGGGGTACAAATTGACTATTTTTTTTCTTGTAAAGATGCAAAAAAATGGGGCTTTCATAACGCTGGAAAAGAGCGTTCACAACGCTAGGTGAAAATGATAGGAGCAAGTAAATTTTGAGTAGGAGGAATATTGAATGAGGTTAGAAGGTGGTCATATTTAATAGGCACAGTTCATAGCATCTTTTAAGTGATTTTTTCAAACTGATAGCAAAGCAGTGACAATTTGCAGTGCCAAAAGGAAAAGCATCCAAAACCTCTTTCTCGGCCTTCAAACATGATGTAAACTCTCATGGAATACCTGGTGGTCATGATTTTAATGTTGGTGTCTTTGAATTTTCTCAAGGGTGTCTGCAAGTAGTCCAACCTCCAACGCTCTCCTTCAGCTAGTTCACAATGCCATTTTACAGTGTACTGATTTTCTAATTTTATCTCTCAAATGCCAAACTAGGTCGGGCTAAATTTTGGTCAGCAGGTCAATGCCAATATCAGGCTCCTTTGGAAAAAAATTGCAGAAACACCCACATCATCGTTCAAAAGTTATGATGAAATATTTAGAAGACTCTGCTACAATAAATGAGTTTGCAATGTCTTTATACCAATTTGGAGCACCTGATTCAAACAAGAATTGCATACTTCAAGGAGACTGTAAGGATATCTGATGACATGATCCATAAAAAATTGGTTAAATATGGTGTTGAAAACAATGAAATCTCCTCTATCATGGTTCTTTAATTTTCAATGATTATAGATAAAAGCATGATGTACTTAGAGTACGTTGTGAACTCTCCTAGTGAGTTGGCAACACATACACCCAACTCTGAATTGACACTTAAACAGACAAATGATGAGAAAAAGAATATTGTGTACAACATGGAGGTGTGACATGTCAAGGTAATGTTGTAAGGATCAAAGGTGTGACTCAGAAACAAAACCAAAGTGGTTATTTACCCTTACAATTCTATGTGATAACAATGTGAACAACTTGGTGTATCAGATATTATATATTCGAAGCTTCCTCAACTTCAACATCAAGAAGAATACCTTCCACAAAAAATTTCCTCAACCTCATGGGACTACACTGAGCAACACGCAAGGCCTCACATAATGATACCAGGACAACCAGTGGGGGCCTCATAGGAAAACCTATACTTGACTAGTAGGGGTATGCTCAAATAGGGTTTTATGGAAACCCTTCCCCAATCTATGGCTCCGAGAACTCCCTCCTTCACACAACTCCACTACTTCTCTTTCTCTAAGAAATCACATCCTTTCTTAGTCAATAAATGATAGGTTGTTTATGTGTATTTATAACTTTTCAAGTAAGTTCTTTACTTGATATTTGATTCAACCTCTAACTTCTTGTTCATAACAATTTTTCTCCTTTAATTGATTTAGGGGCTGACTTGTAACTTCTTGTCTTTAGATTCGGGGCTTCTTCACTTTCTTTTAGGGCTTCATCTTTAAGATGGAATAACTTCTCAACTATAAGAAACCACATGGTGTGCCACCTATCATTGGAAATGGCTTGACGAGAACTATCAATCTAAGGAGTTTTTTCATCCATTTACAATGTCCTTCACCCTCATTTTCCTCAATCAACTTCGAGCTTCATGACCACACCTCTGGGGCTTCTTAAATACTTAACCAGTTAACCATACTTCTAGGGATTCTTGTAGAATTATTTAAAGTGTCTTCCCATGTGGGCCATGCTTAAAGATACACTATAAGGGGACCAATTTGGAGAATTATTCAAATAAACCCATTACTTCTAGAGACTTATAGGCTTCTTCTAGGGTTTACATCAATGAAAACCAATTTTCCAACTGTAAAGACTGGTTGAGCCGACCTCAATTGTATGGTTGGGTTGTCAAATGAAAAAAAAAATCATATCTTCTCATTCCTATGGAGTTAGAGGGAATTCCATATACCGTTGGAAATATCTCGCAATAATATTTCCAACCACATAACTTGTGCTCCCATTTGAGATAGTTATGTATGGTAAAAATGTCTTCAAAGATGGGGTATCCAAACTTATTATCAAAAATAGAAAAGTAATACTTTCAACAATCTCCATATTGCAATATTTATATTGGAAATATGTGGGATTGTAATATTTATCTTGGACATTTGTAGGATCTCATGTCTTTTAAATCAATGACAACAATATTTCTAACAATATCCCCCTCTGTCATTGATGGAAACCCTTAGTCAATTATGTAATACCCATGTCTGCAACTCTCATTATGTCTGTAATTCTTCCTCTATATGCAACTTCTCCTCCTTTGAAATCAATGGAAAAGGACTGCTCCCCCTGAGATTTTTCTTCCCTGTATTGACAAGATGAGAGTGATATCACTCCTATACAACATTTTTCTCCTTTGAATTTATCGAGTATGTATACATCTCTTGAGGTTCTGTTTTCATTTTCCACTAATATTCTTGAAGTTGCTTTCCTTATATCACACACTTTAGAATGAAATGTGAGGTTGTGACGCTGATCACACATTTGGATGACACTTAGAATATTATTCTTTAACCCTTCAACATACAAGACATTTTTTGTTAATTCTTTCAATTATCAAGACTAATAGTACCTTTTCCAATTATCCTTGTAGAAGCCATATATCCAAAAGTAACACTACCTCCTTTTTCTTCCTTCAAGGTGAGAAAATTGATCTAGTCTCCTATCATTTGTTTTGAATATCCACTATCAATGTACCATTGGTTCCCTTCATTTTGAGCATAAAATTCATGTCCACATTATTCCTTCTTTGGTTCTTCTTGCTTATTTTTCCACACCCTTGTATATTCTTATCTATTCTTGGTAAGAGCATATTCTTCCTTGTTTTGTATAGGAGACTTTATTATGTTTCTTCTATATTCATGTGCTATGTTCTCATAGTTATTTCATTTATAACACTCAATATCAAGTATGTTGATTTTACCACTCCAACCTAACACCCGACAGTTAGCTCAAAATATAATCACTTTATCGACTAAAATCACCACTGAATAATAAACTAAACATCCAATGGAATCATAAACTAGGAAACCAAAATTCTCACACATAAGAAACCAATATTTTTGGGTAAACTACCCCTAGAAAAAACCTGGAGGGAAAACCAGTTTCATTAAGGTCAAATCCGGGCTCCCATAATAGGGAAAATGGCCCACTAAGAGAATATACACTACAGACAAACCTAGCAATGCATGTGCTATTGTATGACCATGTACCAAAACACTTTTTGAGGTGTACACATATTTCATTTAGCAAACCCGCATACATACATTACTGTATTCACTGAAACCCAAGAACATGTACGAAAACATTTTATGAAAACTTTCATACAACGTCACACTTTCCTCTAGATTATATCAGTTGAAACCCACATGCAGCTACCTCTTCTCTCTCTTCTCCTTGACTTTTATGATCTCTAGATGAAATTCCTTCACCACCTATCCAAGATATTTAATTACTGTCCTTTATGATCTGACCCTCTCTACATAAAAACTTGAATGAAATCTCTTCACCCATCCTGTGAGATCTCCTCACTATCGTGTAAGAAAAATTCATTATTTTCTTATGCTCTCCTCACACTAGAAAAATTCCTTCTTTTCTATCCTTGAACTTGGTCTCTCACCAAAATTCTCGACCTTGATCTCTCGCCAAAGTCTCCCAAAATTGTATCTCAAACAAGTGTCTTCCTCCTTCACCCTATCATTTCTTTTATAATCATGAGTTATAATCTAAACATAGTATCCAAAGTGTTTGATGATTGATATTACTTCGCACACCCACTTAATATTTATGTTCTTAGATTACATGATAATTAGTTTTAGGGCTTTCCTTAAATTTCTCAATTAACTAATCAAAACACTTTTACTTTAATTAATTCCTTTTAACTAAAGTAAACTCAAGGATAAAAGGTTTTCGACGAATTCCACATGCTAGAAACATGCCAATGCGGAAGTACTTGTCTGATGCTACCACTAAAATCAACACTCCCTCCTATGGAGGAAGGTAATTCTCCCACCTAGAGTTAGCTATGTCTTCACTATGAGATATGCTACCATGTATGCTTTCCAATCCACCTAATTAGTCGCTCCCTATGAAACAAAAGTTATCCCTACCATCTTTCTCTGACCCATCTCCGAAGACTCACTACCTCTGAACATGCTCCTAGAATGCTCCTTCTCCTGATAATTATTCATGTCCATCTCTAATCCAGGTGGATATCAGTGGCCACCCACCTTTTCCAACTTGCTCAAAACATTTTTCTGGCAATTTTGACAATTTACTATTTTTAATAGTTTTAACTTACGGGGCCATTTTGAGGGCCTAAATAAAAGTTTTTTAGAATCGAGATTCTCAATGATAGACGAAGGAATGATTTATCCCCAAAAATGAATCTCCTCAAAGATACCTTTCCAATGGGCTATCATGCACCTAAAACAAATATCGTATGCAAAAGTTATGACCCCGGGAAGTTGATGTATTGACTTACCCAAATGGGGCCCACATGACTTTTGGCGCTTCATCTCCTAGGGTTAGATTTTTGGATGTCTAGGGTTTTTGAAATTATTTTTTATTTTAAAAAGGCCTTCAAATCCTTATTGTAATCATCTTCTTTTGAATGAGAGCAGTCATCACATCTATTCTCAAAGATAAGCCACCACCATTCCAACAAGCTTGTTTTCTGCTAGATTTTACATTTTCAACTTATTTCATTATTGAATAGAATTTTATTGTATCTTTGTTATTCTATGTGAAGAATATTTTAATAATCTGTATTAATTTCATTCTTCTCATAAAATCTAGATCAGTGGTATCAAAGTGGTATTCTCCTTGTCATCTTAATGCATGTCCCCAACAAGGTCATGGTACAAAGAATTGGGTCTCGAGCTTGTTTCTCTTAAGGACAAAAGATATTTCACGCCCAAGTGACCTCTCATGGTAGGAGAAAAGAAATATGATGGGACAAGAGATCCTTTCAAAATGTTGCTTGAGAAATTCCTCATGCAACAGAGGAACAAGATGATGGATAGTTTCTTGCAAATCCTTTGGCAGCTACAAACAGGCGACACATCTTCCTCGAGCAGAAGTGCCTCCCCCTTCAAGGTACAAATAAACTTAGATATTCCTATATTTGAAGGTTATATAGATTTAGATGTTGTAGAGAAGTGGTTGAATCTAATAGAAGGGTATTTTTCTATCCATAACTTTTCAAATAGATAAAATATTACTTTTGCACTCCTCAAAGTCGTTCAGCGTGTCAAATATTTGTGGGAAACTTTCTGTGAGAAAAAGGAAATAGAGGAACCCTCATTATTTACAGTCACAACCACCTAGGAATCCTTCAGGGATGATATTAAGGAACAATACTACCCTATTGAAATTTATGATGACTTGTATACCAAATGGACCACACTATGGCAAGAAAGAGACCAAGCAGTGCCAGAGTTCACAAATATCTTCCATACATTGCGCACCAAGTTGGGCATCAAATATTCAGAGCGACATCTTGTGCTCAAGTATTGTGGTGCTCTACATAGATACATCCAGACCAAAATGGAATTTCTTTACATCTTGTCCTTGGGCTTGACCTACCGATATGTTGTCAAAATCGAGCAGAAGCTCAAACAAAAGATGTGCCAATTTGGGCCTGGGAACCCCTCACATCAAAAGCCAGGAAGGGGTGGCCCCAACCCACAGAAAAAAGGACAAATAAAATATGGAAAATATTAGGACAACCAATATAATCCACAAGAAAAGAAGGAAATTGGAAAGACAAAGAAAGATATCGGGAAGTGGTGCGACTTCCATAAGATCCATTGGCATAACATTGTTGACTTTCACTCAAAGCAATCGTTGGCTATCGAAGTGAAAGACTCTGAATAAGATGTGGGTTCTGAATCTGAATCAGAGCTAGAAAGAGGAAGATTGATCATTTACATGGAACCTAGTGCCACCGTTGCTACCACCAAGCTCCATCCTAGTGATCCAGACGAGCCATAAGAAGGTGAGCGCTTCTTCCATTCACAGATGTGGGTAAAAGGAACCTCATTGCACTTCATCATTGACAACAGTAGCTAGAATAAACTCATCTCATCATAGGTCATCAAGTGGCTGGCCTTACCGACAATGTCTCACCCACAACCCTACACCATTGGATTTCTCCACCAAGGAAGTGATCTCGGCGTCAGCCAATAGTGTCAATTGTCGTATGACATCAAACCCTTCAAAGACGAGGTATTGTTTGATGTTTCTCCTCTTGAAGTTTGTGATGTTCTTTTGGGACAACATTATTTATGGAAACATCATGTTGTATATGAGTCTAGGCCTCGTAGTGTTATTATTACTTTGAATAGGAAATTGTACAGGATACCCGAGGCAGTCTCTCCTAGTGCTATTTCCTTGATCTCTGACAAACAATGCAGGAAGGCCATCTCTCAGAGTGGGAAATTTGTCTTCTTCGTGATTCACTCTCAGAGTGAGCAAAAGATCATAGCCACATCCAAGGCCTCTATGATCGATCTCTCCACACAACAGAAGTAAGTGGATAAGGTTATGGAAGAATACTCAGATATCTTCTCCTCTCCTACTAGGGTACCTCTATACTACTAGGTCAAGCATCCCTTCGATTTGACCCTAGGCACACCGCTACCCAATGAGCCATTCTACTATCCCTCTCTGTTAGAAAATGAGGAGATCAAGAGGTAGATCCAAGAACTTCTTGACAAGGATAACATATGTCCCATCTCATCGCCTTGTGGGAGCCCAAGCGTGCTAGTGCAGAAGAAATATGGGACCTAGAAACTCTGCATTGATTACCAGGCCCTGAATAAAATCGTAGTCTAAAACCAGTATCCAATTCCCCGAATCGATGACCTCCTTGATCAGCTCACAGTGGCCAAATACTTTAGTAAGATTGATCTAAATTCTGGCTACCACCAGGTCCCAATAGAACAGAAAAATGTATGGAAGACTGCCTTCAAGTCAATAAAAGGACTTTTTGAATGGTCAGTCATGCCCTTTGGTTTAACAAATTCTCCAACAATGTTTATGAGGATGATGGAAGATATCCGATGACCTTTCACCAATACTTTTTTAGTGGTGTATCTGGATGACATCCTCATCTACAACAAGACTTGAGCAAAACACTTGTAGCATATTCAGTAGGTTCTACACACTCTGCGGCATCACAAACTATATGCAAACTGGGAAAAATGTTCCTTTGGCATGAACATGGTCCATTACTTAGGCTACATCATTGATAGGTGTGGTGTTCATGTGGATCTAGACAATATATAGGTCATCTTTGACTGGCCAACCCAAACCAAACTCACTGAACTTCGGTGCTTCTTGGGACTCACCAATTCCTATCACAGGTTTGTGTTGGGATTCTCTCATATCGCATGGGCCCTCAACCAAGTAACTAGGGGTGGCGGTAAGGAAAAAATTGTATGGGGTATGTCCCAACAACAAGCTTTCGATGACTTGAAGAATTGTTTGTTCTCATCCCTAGTAATTTCATTATTGGAGCTACAACATCCCTTTGAGAACAATATAGATGCTTTAGAATATGGTTTGGGTGTCATTCTAACTCAACACAACCACCCCGTGGCATATCATAGTGAGACACTATCAAATGTTATCAGTAAGTACCCTACTTATGAAAAATAAATTTACTCCATTGTGCAAGCCTACTGCCAATAGATACATTACATTCTTGGGAAGGAGACAGTCATCCACACTGATCACAAGCCACTACAGTTCATGCAGACCCAAGGTAAATTGTAGAATGACCACCATCAGAAGTGGTCCACATACTTATAGTAGTTCCACCTCAACATTAAGTATAAAATAGGAAGTACCAACCGATTTTTTGATTACCTCAGCTGACCTCCATTCGACACTCACCACGGTGCTAGACACCTGCATCCATAAGACCTCTAAATGGCCCCTCCTCTACAATATAGACCCTGACTTCTCCACCACCTACCAAATCTTGGGCACGAACTCAGTGGTCACTAATTTCATCTTCAAGATAGGTTTTTGTGTCGTTGGGCCATCTTTTTGTTTCATAAATCGAGTGCGAGAATATTATTTGGGAAGCTCACTATAGTCGGGTTGAAGGACACTTTGGCGGCGAAAATATAGTGGCAGTGTTGCAGAAACATTTATACTAGCCAAAACTTTGACAAGATGTCGGAAAGTATATTAAGTACTGCACTTCCAACACTATTTCCAAACCAACCACTAAGAAACAAGGCTTCTACATCCCTCTTCCTACTCCTGAAAAGTCATGGGAATCCATCTCAATGGACTACATGTCTGGCCTCTCGTCCACCAAGAGGGAAAATGACTTTATTTTTGTGGTTGTTGATTGCTTTTCCAAGATGGTGATTCTATCCACCTGTAAGAAGAACATCACAGCAAAATCCACTGCCAAGATCTTCTTTGATATTCTTTGGCCTGCACCCAATCTTCAACATGGCTCTCCTTTGGCCATATTTCCCACCATTATTGGACGCTTCAGAGATAGCAGAGAAGTTTACACCAACAGAGCTCAAACCTAACTGCATGGAATAGGAATCTAGTGATCATATTTTGGACACAAAGATCAAGGGAAATTGACAACAAAGGATCTAGCATTATCAAGTCGTCAAAGCAGGGAATCTTCAGCACCAAGGCAAGTGGCTCACCCAAGTCAAAAATCAGCAAAAATTTCCTCATCTAATGGGGGAACTCAATGAAATGGAGACCATTTCTTCCTGAGGAGGGAGTACTGATCCAGGTGGATACTGGTGGCCACCCACCTTTTCCAACTCTCTCAATACAATTTTCTGGCAATTTTGGCAATTTAATATTTTTAGCAGTTTTAACTTTCGAGGCCATTTTGAGGGCCTAAATGAAGGTTTTTCAGGATTGAGATTCTAAATGATAGCCAAAGTCATGATTGATCCCCCGAAATGAATCTCCTCTATGATACCTTTCCAACGAGATATCGTGCACCTAAAACGAAGATCGTATGCAAAGGTTACGACCCCAAGAAGTTAATGTACTGACTTACCCAAATGGGGCCCACATGACTTTTGGCGCTTCATCTCCTAGGGTTAGATTTTTGGATGCGTAGGGTTTTTAACATTCATGTTTATTGTAAAAATTCCTTCAGAACCTTATTGTAATCATCTTATTGTGAATGAGTGCATCCATCACATCTCTTCTCAGAGATAAGCTACCACCATTCCAACAAGCTTGTTTTCTGTTGCATTTTACAGTTTCATCTTATTTCGTTATTGAATAGAAAACTAGTTTTACTATATCTCTATTATTCTGTGTTAAGCATATTTCAATAATCTGTATTCATTTTGTTCTGCTCATAAAATCCATATCAATCTCATATCATGAATCCTATCTCATAGACTTGGAAGGTTGCTCCTTCCCACTTGAACCTGAAGGTTGACTCCCTCTGAGTTAATCAGCCTTCAGAGCTTCTCGCTCCCTATTATTTGTCATTGATATTGATCCAATATCCCATTTAATCCTTTTACAAGTTCTCATCCTAGGATAATGGTTCACCCAAGGAATACAAATCAACAAATATCCAAGCCCTACAAACATCAAGATCAATCCTTCAATCTTGTAGGTTGACTGTTAACTCCCTTGCTTCCCCTTTTCTCCTTTACTCAAACCCCTCCTTACACACTTTGTTTCTCAATATATGAGTCACTGACTCAAATAGATCTGTCATCCTCTAATATCTGGATGAATTTCCTTCTTCATAGATCTGATATCCCCTTGAGTTACTACCCTTCGTGGCTCAAGCACTTGAGAAAAAATATTTCTTTGCTCCTAAGTGGATGACTCAGGAACATGAGAAAAATTCCTTATATAATCCTACATTCTCTCATGTGACTTAGATCTCTATATGGAAATCCTTCTCCACCTATATGAGATCTCCTTACTAACTCTCGGCCTCCTTCCTTTGCTCAACAAGCCAACCAACAAACATTTTATGCTAAAAATGCCTTTGTATTGCCCCTATACACCACTGTCACCACTATATCCCATGTATGTATGCAAATGTCATCAATGTGACCCGCGTACACCTTTTTACACCTGAAAAAATAATTATTTTCCCTCAGAACTATTGTTTCATAGAAATCAGTCCTTCGATTTCTTCCTGCTAGTTTATAGATATGTTAATATCTCTTGCAAATCTGACAAATATGTTGCAAAATATAGTGGATTTGTGATTAGTCCTTCAAGTACCCACCTTGACACTCATGATCCCATATATATTCTCCTATACACCTAGATTTGAACTTGATATCTCCCCTCATCACTCAGATCTCATAGATCAGTCGTTTTGCATCTTCAGATATGATCCCTCTCAGAGAAACATTTCTCTGATACCATGTTTATTTTACCACTTCTACCATGCACCTGACATTTATCTTAAAATAAAATCACTTTATATACTAAAATAATAGTTGAGTAATCAACTAAACATACAGCAGAAGCATAAACTAGGAAACCAAAATTGTCACACACAAGAAACCAATATTTTTGGGTACACTACCCCTGAAAAAACATTGGAGGGAAAACTAGTTTGAAGATGCTTTTATTAAGGTCAAGTCAGGGCTCCTGTAACAAGTAAAATGGCCCACTAAGAGAATATACACTGCAAACAAACCTAACAAACCTTATGTTGTTGTATGACCCTGTACCAATATGCTTTTCAAGGTGTATGTTCCTTTCCTTTAACAAATCTGCATACATACACAACTGTCTCCATTGAGACCCATGTACATGTATAGAAACTATATATGGAAACTTCCATATGGCACTACGCCTCCCTCTGGCTTCTATCAATAGAAACCCACCTGCGGCTACCTCTTCTCTCTCTTCTCCTTGATTTGTATGATCTCTATATGAAAGTCCTTCTCCACCTATCCAAAATATTGAATCTTTGTCTTTCATGATCCAACCCTCTCTACATCAACACTTGGAAAAACTATCTTCACCCAACTAGTGAGATCTCCTCACTCTCATGTAAGAAAAATTCAGTCTTTGCTTCTACACTCCTCACACTAGAAAAATTTCTTCTTTGTTATCCTTGACCTTGGTCTCTCACCAAATGTATCAAACTTGATATCTCACCAAAGTCTCCCACAAGTGTCTTCCTCCTTCACCCTATCCTTTCTTTTATAATCATGAGTTATAATCTAAACCTAATATCCAAAGTGATTGACGGTTGATATTACTTCTCACACCCACTTAATATTTACATTCTTAGATTACATGCTAATTACTTTTAGCACTTTCCTTAAATAATTGAATTAACTAATAAAAGCACTTTTAATTTAATTAATTCCTTTTAACTAAAGTAAACTCAAGGATAGAATTCTTCCAATGACTTCCACATGCTAGACACATGGCAATGCATAAGTACATGTCTAATGCTACCACTAACATCAACAAAGTAGAGGAGAAAATGAATTGTAGTTTTTGTTAGCAAACCATTGAGAACTTCTAGTTTTGTTGCTCACATAATCATCCTTTGAAGTTTTGTAATAACCTTTATTTCTATCTCTCACATGATCACTTATTTCATAATCTCTACAATATATTGCTTTATGACCAAAATTATTGCTAGAAAAACAATATCCAAGAAAGAGATTTTGGTATCGGTTTATGAAAGGTCTTCATGGTGGAACAACTCTTCTAAACTCATTCTTGTTGTTCTTGTGAAAAGAATTGGGTTTATTCTGGTCATCATTTCATTTTTTGTTGTTGCTTTCATTGTTGGTGGAGCCTTTGAGAATATTGTCATAACTTTCAAGCTTTTCTTCATTTTCTTTTTCTGATGGATTTGTAACTTTAATGCTCGCATATTCCTTGGTGGTATTATTTTTATCTTCGTATCCAAGACCTGTGTTGATGAATGGTGGCCTTTGGAAATTGAGAATATTGTCTAATATTTTAGTACTCTTTCAAAAATTCAAGCTTCTATCCAACTAATTATTTGTTTTCTATAGTTCCTTTCTTAAGGAAACTATTTTAGCTTCTACCATCTCGCAATTTTCTTCATTTTATTTCAGTTGTCTTCTCACCACTTATTCTATCCTCTTTGCCTCTTCTAGTTGAGTCTTTAGGATAATAATTGTCTTCTCTATTTATTCAATATCATGGCCCTTATTTTCATGTTTCTGTAATTGCTTCTTCTACTATATATTATCTTCCTTGAGTATGTCTATTTATTCTAAGGCACTAATGAGTTATTTTTAAATATTATCTTCCCCATCAATGTTTTCATCTTCTGAAGATAGATTTTATTTATGATTATTTTCATTTTCTTCATTGATAGGTTGTTTTTCCATGGTTATGGAGAGAGATTCTTGTTTATCATCAATATCTTCCCTTTCTTTGAATTTTCTAGATCCTCCTTTTAGCTTTTTCACAACTTGTGCTTCTTCTATCTCTTACTCACAACAGGAAAAATAATTAGATCTCTCTTCATAATTTTTTTGTAGCTTATCCCAAATATGTTTGGTTGTTGTACACTTCATTACCTTGACAATATTGGAATCTAGTAGGCCACTCAAGATCAACTCTATTTCTTTTTCATTGTTTTCACTTGACTCCTTCCCAGCTTCATCTGTATAACCTGTTGTGACTGATTCTCAAATACCAAAACCAAGGGCCTACAAATATAACTTCATTCTTATACTCCATGTTGCATATATTTTTTCATTGAACAAAGGATCTTTGTTTGTAGGGAGATGTTCCTTACAATCCATATATGCTCAGGATCTGGATTCCATTGGTTAAATTGTTTCTCAAAGGAGCCCTCTCTGATGCCAATTGTTGAACTTATTCTTATATAGAGAGGAGGTGGGGGGTGAATCAATATAAGAAACTTTTAACTTTATTTAACCATTCATAAATCATTCATTAGCTAAGAAAAAATAATCAGATATAAACTCAAATCATAATGCACAAAGTTTAACATGGAAACCCAATCAGGAGAAAACCTTAAAGTTAGATTTATAAATTCTTTTAGGAACCATATTTATGTTACAAATATTATATGAACCAACCTACTAGAGACACCAATCTCTTTAATTGAGCACCAACTCAACAAGATGTAGGAACTAGCCTACTGGAGACACCAATCTCCTCAACTTAGAACCAAATCAATAAGATATGTGTAGATATCAATCAATATCTTCATACATAGATTACTTCTTACTTCACTTCAATGATTCATTCCATATTCAATCCTTCAAACCATAGCAAGCCTCATAATATCATTCTCTAAATGTAATCACTGACAATGACATCCATTGACAAAAAAATATATTGATGGAAACATACAATGACGAAAACATCCACTAACGGTAACATCCACTGACGACAACATCACAACCTCAAAACAATGCACAAGGAAACATCACATACCTTCAGTCCCTCATAGTGCACCTTGAGAACACAAAAGACATCAAGAAAATCCCTTCGACTTCTCTTGCACACCAGAAAAACACCCCAACACCTTTAGCACACCTCAGATCACTTGTGTGCACCTTAGATTTGATCTCTTGCCTGGTTTATCTACAAATGAAAAATAATATCTTGTATTTATACTAATTTCTTCCCCACTTTCAAGGATAACCTATAAATCATGGTTGATCCAACCTCAATTGTTTGGTTGGGTTGTCAGACGGAAAAATTTATATCTCCTCATTCCTATGGATTTAGAGGGAATTCCATATATTGTTGGAAATGTATATGATTTCCAAATAGATAACTTGTGCTCCAATTTGAGCTAGGTATGCATGTTAAAATTTCCTATATCGGGTATCCAATCTCATCATCAAAAATCCAAAATTAATACTTTCAACAATCTCCATCTCACAATATTTATCTTGGACATCTATAGGCTTGTAATATTTATCTTGGACATATGTAGTCTCCCCCTATCTTTGAAATCAATGGAAACAATATTTCCAATAGGAGCACCTCACACCTGCAAACTTATAAACTCACCATTGTTGTCAATCGCTAGCCCCTATGTCGGATATCAATGGTTCGATCAATATTTTCAACAACTCCTCGTCAGACGTGTTGAGGAACCATGGAAGTGTGGAATAATCACCACAATTGTCGGGATTTTCTTGTAGGTTTCTCCTATTAGACCTCTCACTTGTGTACAAACGAAAATTTCCTATGGTGCATGCGATCCTCCAGCGATTTATATTTTCATTTTAACTTAATCTTTGGAAAAAATCATAAACAAACTTTCTAATGTTTCCATGATCTTTGGAATTTCTTTAACCAATTACTTTGTGACTGAATTGCTACATAATTGGGTTACCATGATCATTTTTACTCTGTCAATTGGAAAGATTAACCAACCATCTGATCTCTACTTCCACATTGTTCAGAGATGGAATACTCTCATCACATATTCAAAAGGAAAGAATTCTCCAATTGATACAGACATAGATAGAACAAATATCCAGGACTCGTGATGCGGGGGTTTATTTAAGACTTCATTCTTTCTTGCTCAAATTCTTGGTAAAATTTGTGACTGAGTTTACAATAATCATGATACAAAGGGAATCCATGTGGCTTGATTTGATGCCACCATTCTTCCATTCATGCATTGATTCAACAACTACACACCACCACTTCTTAAGCCTTCTCTTCTCACCATTTTGCTATTGATATCCAAGATTTCATGCACTAAAAATTAGAAGTTGCAACACAAATAGCAATTGCCTAAGAAAAAATAAATATGCATGCTTGATATTCATAGCAGATCCAATAATCGAAGTCCAAACTTTGAGTAGTCCACACTTTTAGTAGCTAATTATCAACATCAACAACCTCTTGGAGCCTTTCACCTATGCTCTGATACAAAAATGATGCAACAACTAGCTGCAAATACACACAACACTATACAAATAAAGGGACACTAGGAGATTATGCTCAAGAACACCCCCCCCCCTTGAAGGGGAAATTATATTAAATTAAATCATTCTTGTGTGTTACATTATAGTGTACAAATGGTCCATTTATGTAACTATAAGAGACCATAACAACTATATCAAAATTAGATATTTCGTTCAAACCAAATGAATAACTATCTCGACCATAATCCTCTCCATAATATCTCTATGAATCATTCAATAGATATCCTCCCCAGCTTCTCCTATTTCTCCTCCTCTCATTCTCACATAGACTTCTAGAATTAGTCTACATTATTACAATTCCATCATATTATTATTCATGATCACAAGTAGGAGTTATTCCATCATACTCCCCCCTTACGAAATACTTGTAATCCACTTATATATTTATTCCACTTGGTCCTTTAAATTATTGTCTTCATCTTCTATGCTATTTTCCTTTGGTGCTCTTTCTCTTCATCTTTTGTCTTCTATGAACTTTGGTATTCTTGAATCTTCATTCTTCATCCTCTCTCTTCTTCACCTTGTACCTACAAGAAAAAAAACATTGTTGAAGTCCATATAAAAAATTACCATCCATTGGACTGTTATATCTACCATTTCTCTAGGAAACCTTTTCTTGTGCATGGTTCATCAACCATTTTTCCATCACATGTCTTCATACCTATACCTTTTACTCCCCTTGCATCATCATCAATCATCATCCCCGGTTTTGTTTGGCTTCCCAATAACCATATTCTCAATGAACTTGTATACCATGATTTTTAATTTCTAAATGACAAATTAGAGGTAAAAATATAACTGTATAGCTAGAAGAAGAAATATAACTATATACATAGGGAAAGAAAAACATATTCCATCAATAAGGTTGGATGGATAGAATGTGATAGGGGAAAACCCCAAATATTGACATTATTCAAAGATCTATATTAGAATGGATGTTGTGCAAAATGTAAAATACAATAAATAAAAATATAATAAAATAAAAAACAATACACTTTTTTTTAATTATAGGCAGTAAAAAGTACCTACAAAAATCCAAGGAGATAAATACCTAAATCTTGAAAATTCCTAAGGAATCACTTAGTTTGCATAACTTAGAAGAAAAGTTGATTGGATAAAGCCAAATCTTATTTGGTGTCTTTGTTTTTCTTTTTTTTCTATCAACCTATATTCTCAATTTTAAATAGTGTGAAACCAAGAAAATAAATATATATATATATATATATATATATATATAGAGAGAGAGAGAGA
>CBVK0100138553.1:0-30119 GCA_900067695.1 Picea abies | reverse complement strand
AAATGTTATATATCATTTAATTTTTTGAAATTAAGATTTTTCATATAATTATGACTTATTAATTAATTTATGGTTCCATACTTTTTAAATATAGTGTAAAATATTATTTATAACACTTTTTTTTACCTTTACTTCCATACATAGAAAATAATTGTAGCTAAATAACATTATTTTTAAATATTTAGCAAAAAAATATACATTTCAAAGCCATATATAATTAAAAGAACTATACATTTTGGAAGATATCTTCTTAAAATAGTGTGTCGAATAAAGCATTTGTATGGACATAATTGAACAAAAAAAGAGAATTTTTAGAAAATTAACATTTTTAAAAATATTTTTATAGATTTGAAGTAAAAAAATGATAATACTTTATATCATTTTCTCTAATGTATTGATTCACATAAAAATAAAACTAAAAAAAATAACATAAAAATATTCATCTTAAAACAACAATAGATACGTATTTATTCTTATTTTAAAGTATGAAAGTCAAAACATTACAACTATAACTCATGAGAAATTTGCAAAATTGAGCATGGTTTTCAAGGGCATCTTAAAACTAATCAATAATATCATATATCCCAAATTTATCATTCTCAGTGGGAAGATCACCATTTTCTTGGACATCGTCTTATGCTTCCATTGGGTGATTTTTCTCCTCCATCAGGGCTTTGATATCTGCAAGTTCTCCAAATTGATCCTTTCCAAGAAATCCTTGTAATGGTACTTGAGTTTCCTTTGACATTTTTTCCAACTTTGATTCATTAAAATCTCCTTTATTCAAGCCAACTTCTTTCATTTCATCTGGAATAACTCAAATAACATTAAATTTGTTTTGAATAAAATTACATTATAGTGCATCACTTACAGTTGCTATGCAATTTCTTCCTTTTTGTAACAAAAATGCTAGTATTGTACCTAATCACCAAATACAAAATAATTAATTAAGTTAAATAATGTAAAAATTGAATTAAATTAAAAAATATATTGAAGTATGATTTCATAAATGTTATATCATAAATATTAACCGAACCCGAGAACAAATCCAAAACATGTTGATCTATATGTATCTTAATACATATTTTCTTCTTATATCTCTTTACTTAGAATTTTTTTGAGTCATGGCGGGTTCATTCATGGTGGGTGTATTTTATTTCCCAAAATTTTTTTTGAGTCATGGCGGGTTCATTCATGGTGGGTGTATTTTATTTCCCAAAGAACTCCGTGTTATAAAAAACACATATTTCTTCTCTGTCGTATACAAATTGAACCAAGACCTAACCACTTTTTTGATATATGGTAGGTTCGTTGGTTGATAGACTCACGGGTTCACTTATTCTTCTTTTAATACACTACTATCAAGATGGAACCAATTTCTTGATATCTTTTACACCGCAGGTTAGTAAGTTGTTGGACTCGTGGACTCATCCCGACATTTATTCAATTCTCGTTTCCCTACCACCACTCCATTCTGTATCCCTTACCTTTGTCACAATTCTCTAGATCTATTTAATGTTATTATTATGGAAAGTAACTGTTAATTGAATTATGAAAAGGTTGTTATTGGTTCCATACGTCTCGAGGTAATACCATTTAATTTTTATTAACTTATCCATCGAAAGGGACTTAAGTCATATCGATAAAGAATATTATATTTCAATATTCTAAGGAATTATATAGAGATTTATCCTGCTACACTAGAATGGCCATGAGAAAGAAACAATTTTGTGGAGACACATTAAGCTTGTTCACACAAGAAAATTAGAATTTCCATTGGTCAAGGTCTTATTATTATTTCACAACATTTCCCCTACCAGAAATAAATGAGAATAAGTCTTGAACATAAGTTATTTATGTAGTTGGATGTGTTCCTGAAGTTTTTGATTGCAAAGACATAGTCTCATGTTGTGTCAATAAGTCTATTCAAAATCGAAGGGAAATTCTACTACAAAATGGATCCCATGTCTCTTTAGTCCCTTTAATGTTTATGAATATACTAAAATTACCATAGTCAACTATTAAATTCAAAGGATATGAAGCTAGAATTTTCCTCAAGGAGAAGAACAATGAATTAGATATTCTACAAGAATACTTAGAAAATCCATAGCAATTCGAGAGGATATTTCCAAAATTCAGGTTAGTTCATTAACAAATCCCTAGTGAGAAGTGCCATGGATTTTTACTAGAATTACAGGACAAGAGTCTATGAAATCCATTCCTTGGTTGGCTCTTTATATCTTATATTTTACAATCCATGAACTAACGATTTTTTATTCGGGAAAATTATCTCTACCAAAATTTCTTCACAACTGTCAAATTTTAAAGACACTAAGAAGATATACATGTCCTCCTACTTGATATTTTCTATTATTTAATGTCATATCTTCAAAGGAGTGAACATACGATAAAGGTTAAATTGTAACATTGACCTGGTCAGAATGTGGTATGAATCCCTGTGGAGAAAAAAGGTCGCTCACTACTTTTATGAAGTATATAATGAATTTGTTTCTATTTTTAAGAAGTCGTTCTTTGGAGAAAATGCATCTAGACTATGAAAAATATAATTAAATTTTCTATATAAGAATGAGATTGTAGAAGAGATGGAAAATAACAATATTATAAGGATCTACTACTCTCATGAAAAATCCCTTTATCTTCCTTACTATGTTCTAGACAGATTATTTGATGTTGAAGTGGCAAAAAAATACAGGTCTTGATTGAATTTCCTATGAGGAAAAGAAGAAGTAGTTTATCCCACTACCTTGGAATGTTGGAGAAATCTTTTTAAGAGGAGTTGCTAAAATTTATGAATATGATACACAATTTGATCAACATAACATGAAATTTACAAAAGCGATTAATGGTTTTCACACAAATCATATTTTTCATGGTCACATGGTATTAGTCGGATTCAGTAATACACTTATTAATACATTTATATTTGGAAAGGAAGAAGGAGATAACCATGATCCTCAATCTAAATGTATTGGAAGGAAAGATTGTGATATTGAAACCATCATAAGTACCACATATCAGTATTAGAAGAAAGGAAAACCCTCTAATGAAAAGAATGCACAATCTCCTATTATCTCCCAAAAGAGCACCCTATCCAAAAATAAATCTCGGTCTACAACATCTCAACAGGAAAATTCTTCAATGAATAATTCAAATCATGGAGGTGATAAAAACTCTCCTCAGAGAAAATTGAAAAAGTCTCATAAATTGCAAGTAAAAAGAAAGAGGACTAATTGTCAACAAGAAATTGAAGAGCACATACATGAGAGCGAGATCCCTCTCGAAGACATGGATTTAGAAGTTGATATATAAAATATCCAATTCCACAATGATGGAGAACAAGTACAGGAAAATATAAAATATGTGACCTAAATCACTATTAAAGATGAAGAGTTTTCAGAAGAAGAATCATTTTCCGTACATAATACTTTATTTGATAAATATTAAAGAAAATTAATTTTTGAAAGAACCCTTTCAAAAAATAAAAAGGTCAAAACTTGTTCTTCATTTAACCTTAATAACATGCTTCCATATGGAATCACTAAGATTCATAAAGTCACACGAGATGTTCTGGATGTTTCAATAGATTATATCGAAGTCGAGAATTCTAGACTTAAAAAAGGATACAATAATTAGAGTTTACTCTAATTCCTCCACCAATATTAACCACCCCTGTTGCAATAGTTCAACCTGGAAAAAGTTTTGGGAAAAATCTAGAGTCAAGTATGAGATTAAAAGGGACCTCAATCTTACTTGTTGCAACCATACATTATGTTGACCAAAATATTAATAAAATAATGTCTCTTGTTTCAAATACATGGAATATAGAAAGTAACTTTATATCTCTTAGCTCCAAGATTCAAAATACCAGAGAATATTTTAAAGCTAACATTGAAAATGATGAAGGATTTTTCAAGGATGGACTTTCCATATTCATTATGAAGGTCTCAACAATGACTGAATATTAAAGAAAACAAGCATACTTACCTTCTCAAGATCGTATAAAGCAACTAAAGGAATGTTGGATTCAAAGAATTAATGTATTAAGGGAATTATCAAATGAAATCAATGAATTAACATCCAAAAATACTAAAGCTTATTCTAAATTGACTGTATTAGATTTTGTGTATAGCACCATTGGATTAGAATATCCAAATCTAATATCAAACTCAATTTTTCAAACAAGACAACAGTTCAAAGAAAGCGTGGAAAAATTAAAGAAATTATCAACAAAGAAGTTCAATAGTATGATTGAATATACTAATGTTGACATTGATAATTGTCTAGTTGAATATGCCAAAAGAAATGAGGATATTGAAATTACATTGAAAAATATTTCAATTGACTATAGAGAATACGCAAATGAATTGTTCAAAATCAAATTCAAACAAGAGGTGATCGTTGCTTATTTGCATAAATATATTGAAGAATAGTTAAAAAGGGATATAATCAAGATTACCGAGGTTCCAACGGAAGCAGTCAATATCTATCACATAACTAGAACAAACAAAGATATAAAATGTTCATCAACGAGAAAATAAGATTGAGAGAGATTCATCACAATAAGTATAAAGATCACATTTATCCCCAAAATATTCTCTTTCTAGATAAAAAATCATTCAGTTACCTTTTTTCTTTCCCTGAAGAACATAATGTTTTTTTTTATCCTTTCTTTCCTTTTCTTTCCAGGTCCAACCTTGTTCTTGATTTGATTCAACTGCTCCATTTTCTTCTCTTCATTTTTTATATTATGGTCCATGGGAGCCCGAATATCAGTCTTTTTAGACAAAGACTTTAATTTTTCATCAGATTGTAAAGACTTTATCTTTTTTCAGAAAATTGCAAAGAACCAATTTGGGGTTAATTTTGACTGTATCTTTGTACTCTAAGTATTTGAAGATAAGATATTTGAAATTGACTCATCAAAATCTTATTTCGATTCTAATGAACTCTTTTAAGTTTCATTGATATATGGGCCATTTGTTTTCTTCCTATAAATGTGATAAAAAATATTTTATGAATGTGATGAATGATAGATTTGTTTTTCAGTTTCTTATAATATATAAGCTATATATACCATTTATACCAATTTTACATTTTATGAGTCAATGTTCCTGGTCCTTTTCTCAGGAATTGTTGGTGTATATTTATCATTTTTATTTTAATTCAACAATAAATATTTTGGAGTTTTCTATATAACACTCTCCCATTTATGTACAAATTGTCTTGAAAAATTCAAAGAGAATATTCTAAAAAAAAACTTTAAGAGGAGTACCACCTGTAAAAAAACCACATGGGGATTTATATCCTCATGAGGTTGTGGTTTTGGTATAAACAGACTCAAACATCAACATTTTTGTAATAACCCTAGGATGAACCCCAATTGTACATATAAATGTAATTTTAACTATAGATATAAGCTTGTGAGTTGATGGTACAAGGTCTTGGTTTAGTTTTTCATGCATCGAGTTAGTGCATAGGAATATCATACCAAATAAGTGCACACATTTTATAATGTATCGTGCACCTATGTAAGTGTGCGAGGATTGCGCACTAAAGGAAGGGTGTCCACAATCCTGAGTTTGTGTACAATGGATTTTTGGGGCCATAGTGCCTTTGTGTATATGTATTTTGAGGCTAGAGTGCCTCTATGGTTATTATGATGGAGAGACTGATGTTAAATGGCCAATGTGACATCATTGTAATATGTAGTCACATGGAAATATTAATAAAAATATATCACTATTGCATAACAACCATGTAAATGAGTATGGGGGGATAAAATCCACTAGATAGGGAAAGGGGGCTAAGATTTAAGGATAAGGGGCTACGCTAGGGGGGATTAAGACCAAAGGAATATTATATTAATATTCCTTAAAGTATAAAGTATGAATAATTATTTTACCCTAAATTCTAAGGATGGGGAAAAGTGGGCCCAAGGTAGTTCTTAACATAAAAAGTGTAAATTTGGGAACATACATACATATGGTCTGGACTTAGTTCATTTTCCTATCATTTCTATCATCATTCCTTCACTCACTTAGCTTTCACTTGCACCCTGTTGTTACTATACTTGTACCCTGGTTAGCTTAGGTGTTGGATTGAAAAAGCGGGTTGTCAAGCTCATAGGATATTGAAGAGGTGGGTTGTAAGGCCCATGAGCATTCTCTCCATATGAGAGAATTGTTGGGAATTGATTCTCAAAGGTGCCAAAATACAGATATAGTTCCTTTAGACTTCCATTACGGCCTCTTGTTGAAGCCCCAAAAAGGAATTCAGGAAGTCAATGGAATGTTGAGAAGAGAAGGGGCCCACTTCCTTGGGTGGGACAAACATATGGGGAATGAGGGAGTGTAGGCTATTAGTTTGAGTTGGCACATGTGACTGATTTTCCTATTGTCTAAGATACCTTATCCTCATTATCAATCCCTTACCCAGGTGTAGTTTATTCCCATCTCATGGGTGACCCACTGCTGAGAGTTATGTGAAGTGTGGTCTAAGGCAGGGAGGAATGTGGAATGTCTGCATGTAGTTGTTGTCATTTTAATAAAATATAAGTTTCAATTGTGTGTTAATTCCTCTTTTGCATTAATATTTATGCATGTGTTTTCATGGGGTTTTCCTGTGTATGTTGCATGCATATTTCTGTTATTTTTTTGTATGAATCTATGCATTTGCAGAGTATTTCTATAAGTTAAATTTGTATCAGAGTTCAGAATTTTTAAGTGTCATAGCTCAGCAGGTGGTTGGGGATGCTACATTGTGGTATCAAAGCCCAATTTTCAACACTGAGCCTGGATGGGCCGAGTTAGAAGAATGTTGAAGTATAAATTCATAGAGAATTAATTTCTAGAGTATGTCTACAACTTCTTTGATTAAATTATTGTAGTAAAATTGAGAGAAATCTCATGGGTAATGTGAAGAATCGGGCCCATAAATTAAAACTAAGAAATTTCAATTTTTAATGGGGAAATTTGGGCCTGTATATGGCCAAATGTTTGAGTTTACAGAGTGGCCATGGCACCCAGAAAAAAATTGGGAGAAATTGGGAAAACGTCCCAATTTCTGCAACAAAATTATGGAAGAATTCGACGAGGAAAGGTCAAAATTCCTATGCAAAGATCAAATTGGGTTTACAGGATAAATAAATGGACATGTGAAGTTGAACTACAAATATTCTCATTCAACACCAGGGTAGTATGGGCCAAAGATGAATACAAAGGTCGTGAGTCAGAATTATGGAAAAATCAGCTAAGCATGGAAAAAGAATGGTACGTGGATGTGTGCACTAAAATTTGGTATTGCAGGTGCAAAGATGGTGATGCATGGAAAAATAATGGTGTGTGGGTTTGTGCACTAAAATTTGGTGTTGCACAATGCAGAGCTTGTGATGCATGGAAAATACTAGTGCATGGGGTATGCACATCAAATTTTGGCACTGTGCGGTGTAGAATTGGTGGCACACAAATGATATTGTTGCTCGGGTGAGCACACTAGGGTTTAGCATCACAGGGTGCAGAGCTTGTGGTGCACACATACTATTGGTGCACAAGGCATGCACATTGATTGCTGGTAGAGAGCGGTGAAAATTTCTTGGTGCATGCAATGTTAGTGTGTTGTCCATGCACGTTAAATATTCATGCCATGCCAACATAGAATTGGTGGTGCACAAGGAGTATTGGTGCATGGTGTGAGCACATTGAACCTTTGTATGGTGTGGTTTGGAGCTTGCAATGCACGTAGAATTGTTTTGTGTGAAAAAAAAGTTGTGCACACTAGATATTGGCATGCAACACAAAAGTTGTGCTCTCTAGATATGGGCGCACGACACAAAAGTTGTGCACACTATATGTCTATGTGGTGCATGCACTACATTTTGGCGTTGCACATGTAGAACTTATGCATGGTAATTATTAATGTATAATTTATAACTGGTGCACGCAAATTCGATTTGGCAGACTACAACAGTAGAAAACCAATTATTTTCCATGATTTGTTTTTGTATTTTTGAAGGTTTTGCAAGGAATTTTTGAGGCCCTAAATAACATTTTTAGCTTCTGAAAAATTGTGCACCCATATTGAACTGTTTGAAGCTCAAATGAAAGATATCATCAATATATTTCTAATGGTGTATCCCATTTTTCAAACAAAGTTAGGATGAGTGATTTACAGCATGAACAATGTAGAGTAAATTTTAAGCCCTAGTTAACTTCTGAAGGCCATAAATTCCTTCTCCAAAATCATATTGAGGAACATGATAAGTTTATTGATATATTTTGAACCATAGAACACAGTAATGGAGACAAATTAAAATTATGGGCATGTTAAAATGTTTAAGAGGGCATAGAAGGTACTTGTAGCATTCAGGGCCAAACAAAAAATACTAATTGGCCTGAAACTTCACCAGGCTGTATCTAGCAACCTAGAACCCAAAAAGAGGTGAAACTTGGAAATATTGAATAAATTATGATTATGAAGGAACCTAGTTGGGATCCTATCAAAAATCTAGAAGATACTTTACAAATAATCATAAATACAATTTATAGTTTCACCTAGTTAATGTGTGAGCATAAAGAATTCTTGGGTAGCATTGAAATGGCCATAAGTTTTTCCTCAAGACTCGGAATTGAGAAAGGGAGAAGTCATTGGAAAGGTATTGGACTAGGGATGATTTTAGGGGCTAAATTTTTCTCATGGGATAATTTTCCATGTTTTTTCCCAAAAGAAGATTTTCTATTTTGAAAATGATTCACCCAAATTCTATAGGATAAAATTATTTTACCTTAAAAATCGCCAAAAAATTATACAAACTATATAAAATCCTTAGAAATCCTTAGAAAATCGCCAAATTTTTTATAGTTGGCATATGAAGGATTAGTAAGATTCTCCAAGGTTTCTACATTTTAAAATAGTTTTTCATCCTTAAAATCATCCATGTATTGGACGGAGGAATCTAGATATAAACCCAGAAAATTCATCTGGGAAATCAATTTCTTAAGGAACCAGAAGAAATATTTTTGATGCATTATTGGAACAAAATTATACATAATTTTCATGATTTTGTTAAATTGTTTATTCTAACAAATCTTATTTCCTACACATTTTGTAGAGTATCAAAATTTAGATTAGAATAGGATTAGCATAGAGTTAAGAACCATGGAATATACACAAAGGGATTACAACCTTGAAGACAAGATCAAAGGAATGTATGTTTGTATGGGTAATGAAGGTACAAATTCAAATGGACATGGAGAAGTAAAGGAGGAAAGCATGAAATTGGTAGAGACCATAAAAAGTATTAAAAAAGGGTGTACATAGTTATAAAGATGATAATGAGAGGCTTATGAAAGAAAAAGAACAACAAGAAGGATTCAACATCAAGTTAATGCAGATCTTAGAAAAAATAGAGACGAAGATGGATAAGGAGACTAAGTCAAACAAATCAGGGAGTCACATATCTCATGATGAGATGAGAAGAACAATAAGTGTTGTAAGGAATCACCATCACTCCCCAATGAATTCAACTAGGATGGCACACATTAGTTCAATTCCATATCCTATCACGAAGCATAAGAGAAGGTCTAGGGTGGATGGGATACATGGATAAATGAATAAAATCAATACCCCTACATTTGATGGTGAGCACAAGAAGGATGAGGATAAATACACCTAGCTATTAGGCATGAGGAATTACTTCCAGTTACATAACTACCCCTCACAAGCAGAAGGAAAAATTTCCATCTACTAGCTCAAAGGAAAAACATCAATGTGGTGGGACCAATTTGTGTAGGTGCAACACATTGATGAAAAGAAAGTTACTTGGAGGGAATTCAAGAGGTAATTTCAAAAGAAGCAATTAATCAAATGATATTGTGATAAGAAAATGAAGGAGTTCTTCGAACTAAATATAGGGAGTATGGCAATAGGTGAGTATGGAATGAGATTCTTATTACTGTTGAAGTATGTTTATTTCATCAAGAATGAGAAAGTTAATATTCAAAGATATTTGAGTGGGATACCATCATTTATCAGTGATAAGATATAATATGATGATGCAAAGACACTAGAGGATACTATAAGAAGGGATAAATTACTTTAATATCAACATAAAGGAATACCAACTTTCCAAAAATCTTGAGAGGACAAGAAGAAAAAAAAGATGGAACAAAGGAATAAGGGAACTAAGCCACCATTCTTCAGACATAATTCTCAGGGACAACCATCTTCTAAAGAACCCAAAATGATCGAGACATTATGGAAAAGAACAAGGAATCCACCTATTCAATGTTGGGGTTGTGGGAGAGATCATATGTATAGATATTTCCCTCATAGAGGTGAAAAAGTAAGGATTGTTCACAGTTTAAAACAAGTTGATACAGTGGAGGACATGGGAAAAAACATACCTAGGATCTACACAACTCTAGATAACAAGAAAGCTGATTTTCAGTCACATATGATTGAAGTGGTAGGTAAGATCAACAACCACACCATTTCTGTTTTAATTGATTCAGGAGATATTCATATTTATATATATCCTAAGATGGTGGAAATATTTAAATTGCCAAGAAGAAATATTGGAAAATCTTAGTTGGTGTAGTTGGCTACAGGAGCTAAAAGGAAAAATAATTAGATGGTTAAGGCATGCCCAATGGACATGAATGGACTGCACACCAAGGAAGATTTGAACATCATACCTTTAGGTTCCTATGACTTCCTATTGGTATGGATTGGTTTGACCAACATCCTGCTATTCTAGACAATTATAATAAGGAATTTACTTTCTTGGATTAGCGAAGGAAGTTAAAGACAGTACATGGAAGTCCCAAGGCAGTAACCATTTGATAATTTACATCCTTGTAGCTGAAGAAAAGTTGTAGTAAAGGGTGTCTAATATTTACAACACATATGGAAGAGACACCTAAAGATAAGGTGCCGAATATTGATGATTATGTTTCCACCCAAGCGAGATATTGATTTCTCCATCAATCTCATTCCTGGAGCATCCCTAGTATTCAAGACCCCTTATAATATGAGTACACCATAACTAAAAGAATTACAAATGCAACTTGAAGAGCTTAAGAAGAATGGGTATATATTCCCAAGTGTGTCACCTTGGGGTGACCTAGTATTGTTTGTGAAGAAAAAGGATGGAACATTGAGACTCTACATTGACTTCAAGAAGTTGAACATGGTAACTGTGAAGAACAAGTATCCTTTACCAAGGATAGATGACCTCTTTGGTCAACTGAAAGATGCAAAAATATTCTTGAAGATTGATCTCAAGTCAGGCTATCATCATGTAAGAATTAAAGAAGAAGACATCATGAAAAATACCTTTAGAACAAGGTAGGACCATTATGAGTTTGCAGTAGTTCCATTTGGGTTGTCAAATGTACCCACTATCTTCATGTGTCTAATGAATGATATTTTTAGAGAATACTTAGATAAGTTTGTCATTGTCTTCCTGTATGAAATTCTTATATATTATAAGTTTTAAGAAGAGCATGATCAACATTTGAAAATGGTGTTACATGTATTGAGGGAGCATCGATTATATGCCAAATTGAGAAAGTATGCATTCTATTAGAAGAAAAATCATTATTTGGGCCATATCATTTCAGAGGAAGAAATATCAGTGGACCTAGAAACTATAAATGCCATTGAGGGGTGACCAACACCAAGGAATGTCTCTAAGGTGAGATCATTAATGGGACTCACAATTTACTATACAATATTCATTGAGTGATTCTCAGAGATCGCACACCCAATCACTTCCTTGCAAAAGAAGGGTGTAAAGTTTGAATGGGCATCAGATTGTGAAAGGAGTTTCCAACACTTGAAACATTTATTAACAAGGGCTCCAATACGAAGGATTGTTGATCCAAATGAAGAATTCATTGTATGAACTAATGCATGTAAATAAGGGCTTTGTGGAGTCCTTATTCATAATGGGTATGTGGTGTGCTATGAATCAAGGAAATTAAAGGAGCATGAAAGTCACTATGGTACTCATGATTTGGAATTGTAAGCCTTAGTGCATTCCTTAAATATGTGGAGGCACTACCTCATGGGAAAAATATTTGAGTTGAGTACAAACCATAGTGGTTTGAAATATTTATTTGGACAACCAACTCTATATGCTAGGAAAAGAAGTTGGTTAAAATTCCTTAGTGAATATGACATTGATATAAAGCATATAAAGGGGAAAGAGAAAAATTTCGTTGGTGCACTCAATAGAAGAGTGCATGACATGCATGCTACATCCATTATCATGTACTCATCATATTTGAAAGACAAAATATTATAGGCTACACAATCAGATTTTCCATGCATGGAAATGAAGACAAAATTATAGTAAGGTATTTTGCAGCAGAAAAGTGAAGAATATAAGATAGAAAAAGATGAAATTCTCATGTACAGGGGCATAATTTATGTGCCAAATTCTCAAGAATTGAAAAATATGATTTTAAAATAAATGCACAATATGTCGTATGTTGGGTAGCCGAGTTACTAGAAAACGGTTGCATCTGTCAAGAACCATTATAATCGGCCAAGTATGAAGAAAGGGGTTGCTTATTTTATTTCCAGGTGTTTGGAGTGTCAAAATGTCAAGGATGATCATAAACACCTAGCTGGGTTTCTACAGCCATTGCCCATTCCTGAGTGGAAATGGGAAGTTGTAACAATGGATTTGATCACCAAACTACCTAGAACGAACAAGAAGCATGATTCTATCGTGGTAGTGGTGGATAAGCTTACTAAAGTTTCCCATTTTATTTCAATAAATCTCACACACAAGGAAACCAACATTGTTCATATTTATATGAGAGAAATTGCTTGACTACATGGTATACACAAGAAAATTGTGTCTGACAGAGATAAAAAATTTACATCAATTTTTTGGAAAGGATTATTCAAGAGATTTAGAGCAAATATGAATTTTAGCACAATTTATGATCCAGAGTCATATGGATAGATAGAAAGGGTGAATCAGGTGATAGAAGACATTCTAAGGATGTATGTGATGGATAAACCATCCAAATCGAAGGATTATTTGCATTTGGTAGAGTTTGATTATAAAAATGGTTACCAAGAATCTCTAAATATGATCCCATTTGAGGCACTTTATGGCAGAAAGTGAAACAGACCAATGAGTTGAGACAACCCAATAGACATAGTAGTGGTTAGACTAGAACTACTCAACGAAATGGAAGAGCAGATGATGAAAATACAATAGAATTTAAAGCTTTCCCAAGATAGGAAGAAAATCTATGCTTATAAGGGCATAACTCATAGGGAATTTAAAGTGGGTGACCATGTGTTCTTGAAAGTAAAAGCCACGATAAGTTCCCTGAAATTGGGAAATTATCCAAAGTTGGTAGCACGTTATTATGGGGTGTTTGAAATCCTAGATAGGATTGGTCCTGTAGCATATATCATTTCCTTACCTACATCAATGTGCATTCATAATGAATTCCATGTATCATTGGTTAAAAAATATGTACCTGATTCTAATCATGTCATTTAATGGAATGTGATTCAGGTGGAGCAAGAGGGAAACATTAAAGTGCATCTGGTTTCCATATTGGACTGGAAGATCAAGTAGCTCTAGAATTGAGTCATAGGGATAGTAAAGATCTAGTAGACATGGTACAGTCCTGAAGATGCAACTTGGGAGAATGAGGATGCTATGTAGGCAGAATACCTGCATATTTTTGAAGACTTTTGAAATTTTGGTTGTATATGTGTATATACTGCACTAAGGAAAGTGAATAAATAAGGGGGAGGGGAATGTAATACCCCTAGTTTGAACCCAAATTGTACATATAAATGTAAATGAAATTATACATATAATCTAGTGAGTTGATCGTACAAGGTCTTGGTTCATTTTTGCATGCATTGAGTCAGTGCACGAAAATATAATACCAAAGAAGTGCACACATTTTATAATGTATCGTGTTCCTATGTAAGTGTGTAAGGATTGCGCACTAAAGAAAGGGTGTGCATCATCTGAAGTTGGCGTATAATGCAGTAAGTGCATGGTTTTGGGGCTAGAGTTCCTTTGTGTATATGAATTTTGAGGATAGAGTGCCTATGTGATTGTTAGGTAGGAGAGCCAGATGTTAAATGGCCAATGAGCCATCATTGTAATATGTAGTCACATGCAAATATTAATAAAAACATATCATTGTTGCAGACCAACCATGTAAAAGAGTATGGGGGGATAAAGTCCACTAGATAGGGAAAGGGGGATAAGAGTTAGGGATAAGGGTGTTGGATATACTTCACACAAACCTAAGATTTCATTTTCTTAAGGTTTTCCCTATTTTTATTAGTCATCATTCATTCTCCCATACTTTAAGGAGAATATTCATTTTACTACATTTTAGGAGAATATTCTCTTCAGTTCACACTTCAGTTGGATCAATTGATTGGAGTCTTAATGCCACATTAGTTTCATCGCCATGAAACATTGGGATCATCACTGCTAATGCACATTATCCTTGGGATTATAACGAGACTAGCGGATTACCCTCACATCACATTGTTTTAGTTAGTTAACTGAAGATTGAGAGGCTAGTAAACTCAAACTAGGTGGTAGTTAACTCCTGTAACTATCATTGTGTGTCTGGATCACCCTAGAACACCACTATGGTGTATTGGCTTCTCTTCTAGTGTGCATTAGTTGAGTTATATAGAGTATATCAAGTGTAATTTATCATTCATTCATTCAGTTAATACGAGTCTTTGTTCTCTCTCTCTCATTTCCGTCCTTTCTCATTTTTCTCCAAACTGTGTATGTCCTTTGCTAGCTAGATCTTATCTGTGGAGGTTCATCCACATTATCATGGTATCATATCCAACTAGTTTCTAGGAAAATACACACTAGACTCTTTTTGCAGGTATCAAAGATTGAATACAGCGGGAAAATGGAATTTCCAAAAGAATTGATTCTTACATTGTAAAATTTCTTTGCATGGAAGGATAGGATGGTAATGCATCCTAAAAGAAAAGGACTATACAACTTAACAATGGACACATATACTCAACCCACATTAGGCATAGAAAAATCTAAGTATTTAAATCAAATGGATGAAGTGTATGGAACTATTTACAGTCTAATTTCTCCTTATCTCCTCTTTCACGTATCCTCCTATAAAACCCCCAATGATGTCTGGACCGCCATGTAAGGAATTTTTGTAAATTAGTATAAGATGAGGGAACATATAATCAATGTGTAATTGCTCAATTTGGATCCAAAACAAATCGACAATATCCAAGATTGTTTTACCAAATACAAGTATTTGTTGTAACAACTCAAGGCTTGTGGGGTGATAAATCTAAGGAGGAGAAACAAATGGTTCTTACCATTATTTCCATACTTAGTGTTTGTATCCACATTTAATTCAATTAGTCTCACCTTTGGAGCTACCTAGAAAATTCCTTCTCTTGTGGCCTTTATAGAGTCTCTGATGTAAGAGCATACCAAGCTCATCAATATGGGGAAAATTAAAGGCTTAAGGGCACATGAAGTTGTTGTGAAATATGGTAGCAGTCACAAAAATAAGAAATATAAACACAAATACAAAGGGAAGGGACATGAATATCGAAAGAAGGAACAATACTCAAAACCCTTCAATGAATCCTCGAGATCTAAAGGTGGAAAGGGAAGAAAAGGGGAGAAATGTGCTTACTTCCAATGAGGATTCCATCTAGAATGTGCATGCATGTAGAAATAGATAGATAAAATAGCACAAATACTTAAAAAAAACAACCTTGTAGATCGCATCCCCGAGGGTGCCAAGGACAAGTAGCTAGAATATCTAAACCCCAAGAAAGGTAATTCTATCCATGCTTGGATTGCCATTAACTTCTCTTTTGATTCTTGGATTGTATATTTCGGTGCATCACACCACATGGAATCCACGAAGGAATTATAATCTTCATTGGAAACATGAAAAGGTCCTCCTATCCATATGGGGGATGCCTCTATAATTGAATTCATCGGTAAAGGAAGAGTTGAAATAAAAAATAAGATCTTCAAGAATGTGCTACATGTTCCCAAACTCTTTGTCAATCTTCTATCCATGTATCAGATAAATAATTCCGTCATAGGAAATAAATTAATATTTGCACCTGATGTAGTGGATATCTATGACATGAAAATCAACTCCAAAGTTTCTACTGGTGAGGTAAATCACCAATCCAAACTCTACATATTTTCTGAATTTATTGAACTAGATTTTGCATTACTACTTACGCATGATGATGAAATCAGTAGGATATGGAATGAAAGGTTCGAGAATTTAAATTTAAGATACATGAAAAATGTTATCAAGAAAGGAATATTTGAAGGTCTACCTAACATCCACTTATCCAAATAAATTTGTGAATTTAATACCCCTAGGCTGAACCCCAAGTTGTAAATGCAAATGTACTTAAGTTGGTGAGTTGTTTTATATGATTTTGCATGCACCTTCATGGTACAATGCACACATGTACTGCACACTAAAATTATGAAGTGTGCACATTCCAAGATACCACTCACAAAAAACTTAAGTGCGCGTGATTTTGAGGCCAGAGAGCCTTTGTGTATATGCTGTGTTTTATAGGATGGTGAGCCAGTTATTACAAACTAGGAGGATTATGTGTTGAATTAGGCCGACGATCCTAGATGCTAAAGGCCACTGAGCCTATTTTTTTATATGTGAATACTCATGTCATTAATATAATACATCTTTGAATGTAGATAGACTACGATAAAATATTGTGGGGGACTAAACTCCACTAGTCAGGGAAAGGGGGAGCTAAAAGTTAAGGATAAGGGTCTAAGCTAGGGAGCTTAAGCCAAAAATGAATATTATATTAATATTACTTAAAGTATATAGTATGGATAATTATTTTATCCCAATTTCTAAGGATGGGGACAAGTGGACCAAAGTAACTCTCAATATGATAAGTCTCAATTTGGGAACATGCATACATATAGTTTGGACTTAGTTCATTTTCCCATCCATGCAATCATTCATTCTATCATTCATTCACTCACTCATTCAATTGTCCTCTATACCTTCCTATACCTGTAACCATACTCGTACCTATATCTGTACCTGGTTAGCTTGGGATTTAGACTAAAGAGGTGTCTTTTTAGGCCCATGGGATACTGAAGAGGCAGGTTGTCAAGCTCGTGGAATATTGAAGAGGTGGGTTGTCAGGCCTGTGAGAAATTATCTCCAGGTGAGAGAATTTTTGGGAATTGATTTCCTGAAGGTGCCAAACTACAACTACATGGCTCTGAGACTTCTCATCTGACTTGTTGTTGAAGCCTCAGAAAGGAAGTGGGCCAAGCGAAGGACTATTGAGGAGAGAAGGGGCACACTTCCTGGGGTGGGAAAGGCATGTGGGGAATGAGGGAGTATAGGATATTAGTTTGATTTAGCACCTGTGATAGATTTTTTCCTATTTTCTGAGATACATAATCCTCATTAGGAACCCCTTTACCTGGGTGGAGTTTAGTTGCATCTCGGTGGTGACCCACTACTGAGAGTGTGCCCACTTGAATTTGGCGTTGCATGGTGTACAGTTGTAATGTGTGAAAAATATTGGTGCGTGGGTGTGCACACTAAATTTAGCATTGTGTGGTGTAGATTGACTGGCACATGTGTAATACTGGTGTGTGTTGTCTACGCACACATAATAATGTTGTGTGTGGTGTGCACGGTATTGACAGAGCACAGAGGAATTTTGTTGGTGCACGTGCAATGTGTGTATATGTTAACATGTAACAATTTAATTAACGGTGCACACAGATTACTGGTGTGTGGTTTGGGAATAGTAAACTTAAACATGGTGCAATGTGTAGAGTGCAATGCATGTGGAATATTAGAGCGCAACCCAAAATTGTGTGCAACGGGTATTAGTGCATGAACCAAAATTGTGCATGGTCGATATTGGTGCACGACACAAAAGTAGTGTGCACTTGTTATTGGTGTGAAAAATAAGTGATCCACATTGTTTATAGGTGTGTGGAGCATGCACTTCCTTATGGTGTTGTTGCACATGATAAATATGGGTGTACATGTTAAAATTTGTGCATGCGAAGTCGTTTGGATGGTGTACAACAACAAAACAACATTGAATTTCTATGACATTTTATACTATTTGAAGGTCATCCTTTTTCATATTGTTTTTGAGGCCTTAAACATCCCTTCGTTATGCCTAAGAAAAGTCGAAGAATACAAGGTAATTTTTTATTTTCTTTTTTGCATTAAGAATTTAACATCAACACATGATCATGGAAGCACCTATTCAACCATATCATAAGTAAATCAATACCAACTACTCATCATGAAAATCATTAACTACACAATCAAGGGTCGATGAAGGATAGCGACACATAACATAAATATCATAGAAGATTAGCACATCATAATATCTTGAATAAATTTACAACATTCAATCAAATAATGAATATAAAATGATGACCTGCCCAACCTACCCTGCAAGGTTTGGACCTCTAGGACACATAAGCAACACTCAAGCCCAGGTTCCAATTGATTTAAACCATTTAAGGTCTCAGGGCTAGTGATTGTTCTAAGGAATAAGGAGGTGTCTACATCTCACTATTGCAATCAAGTCCATACTAATTATGCTAAATCAAAAACATCAATGATAATCAATTTCATCAATAAATCAATCCTAATCCACATAAAAACATGGCGCATGAAAAATAATTCGCATAACACGTCATAGACCATATTAAATACAAGGCACAAAAGAATCTATCATTTATTATTGAGGCACAAAACCCAATCAAAATATGCAATCATCTGTCATAATAAATTTTTATTTAACACAAGAAGATTGACATCTAAGACCATCATTCACGACATTAAATTCAATTTGTGAGAGAATTCCACTATCTAAACATCCTTCATTACATTATAATTTAGTGCATGCTATGATTCTATTCAATTAATCCATCATTTACTCATCAACAATTCAAGACACATGAGATATCGATTTTACTTCGCAAGGCGCAAGAGAATACAATTAATAAATCAATCATACTTCAAAATAATTAACGGTGTTGTTATCACTGAGAGTCACCCTCATACTGCTAAAGGATAATCCCAATATCCATCAAATAGATTTGTAATGGTAAATGTAACAACAAGTGTGTTTTTGAAAGGTGAGAGGGAGGTAATAACAATTGTTCATCGATGAACAATGATGCCTACATTAGACCATGTTACCACGGATAAAGTCTAATCCAAATATGAACAACAACAAGATAAAATTTGCAAAGAAGAATAAGGAATAAGCATAAAGAGAATAGTGCAGGTGTAAATCTGGTCCAACTGACTAATCCCTAAAGAAAATTCCAAAAATAAAAATCCTTCTACTTCAGGAATTAAAAGAAGTTTATGATGATGCTTTCACATAGTCAAATCCTTTGTTGCATAAAAAAAATAGCATTAATCCTTCACACATAACCAGAAACTAGAATAAGAAGGAAATACATTTTTTCTATATTATTATTAGCAACATCAATTGAAATACATGCTCTTTAGTGAGGTATATAGAGCTGCAAAAATAAAATAGTTTCGTTTATATTACTCTGCCTCCTCCCTTAGCTCTTTCTAACCCTACTCTACTCTTGTAACATAATATATATATAACTATAGGTCCTTAAAAACTCACCAATTCAAAATCCAACCCCTTTCCCAAAATATAAATAGTTACAAATAGAGAGTGACACACTTTAACTGATTTCCTACTTTTCAGGAGGCAAAATTCTGAAAACTAGGCTTCAAAATGCCACTTGTAATTCTCAAACTATAATAGCTGTGTAAAATATGAGGACGGTTTTTGTATATAATCTCATTCTAAAGAAAAATGTCTCTCATTTTCTTGAAATTCATCTCTAGTTGGTCATAATATGTGTCACAAAAACATGTCTCAAACAGGAAATCATGAAAATGGAAAAAATAGGGCTCAAAGATTCCTGCGAATCTCTGAATTCGTGACACCTATTTTAAAAATTAAATTGGTTCATTTTCTTGGGTTCTTGCTTCAAAATAAACTCATTTTTATTTTAAAAATTCATCCTGGTTCACCTGGAAATCCTCCTGGAAGTCGACTGGTCAAAAATACCAGTTCAACAGTCTTAGAACAAAGTTTTTGCAACACATTTCGTAGCGTCTTTATAAAATCATAGCGCCAAAGGGAAATCAGGTAGCCAAACCCTTATTGATCTCCAAACAAGACAAAAAATCTCATGGAGTACCTGATGCCCTTGAGTTTGATGTTGGTAATTTTGAATTTTCACCAGGATGCTTGCAACCTATCTAACCCACAACCCTCTTCCTTAACTAGTTTGCACCGCTAGTTCATAGTGCCAACTCAAATATATCTTGTACACTCAAATGGATTTAGAGTGAAAAATGGGAGACTTTGAGTACAACCTGGATGTATGACATGTCAATGAAATGATTTAAAAAACCAAAGGTCTGACTCATTTGGCTTTTTACCTGTCATGATAACAATGTCATAGCTCAAACTTTAGACAAAGGATATACATAGAATTATTCATTCTGAAACCAAATCTAACTTATGATTACAACCTAAAGACTCGACACCTATGTCCTATAAATCTTATGACTCAAAGAACAAAACTAAGGTGAATTTTTTTGACCCATACAATCTTATGTGTTAACATGCGCATTAGTAACCAATTCTAATCCAATCAGGAAACATTAATATTTAATGGTGTAGATAGAAAACTAGATGTTAATCCATCATATGTTAACAAATTTAAAGGAACAAGTAGTAATTGTTAAATCAACATGTTATCACACAAACTTGTTAGAGTCTTGTGGGTTTGTGTTTTCTACCTAAGTTAGTAATTTTACCCTATCTTTCTCCTTTTCACCGACCAAATCTTTAATTTTTCCCTTTTCAGCTGGTAGTTTTCTCTATGTTTTCCCTCGATCGTTTGAGAGACCTTTTGTTTTGCGTATTCCTACCTAAGAAGACTCGGCCCCAAGATCTTTGTTTTCTCTGAGGTTAATCACTTCCCTTTATACCTCTATCACTGATCCTTTTGCTTCCCTGAGCCCTCAGCCAGTCGTCCAAGTATTTATTTACATAGGCCGCAACCATAAGCATGAAGCACAACACTTAGAATGGTATGATATGGAATCGAATCAAGAAAGCGAGAAAAATCAGTTTTCAGCGGATGGGATTCTAGGTGGATTTCAAATTGTCGATTCACATGTATTCAGAATCTTAAAGTTTCCCGAAGTTTAATGCCGGGGAAAAGGCCCGAGATCTAAGGTTGAGAAAAGATTTAATATGGGTTGTAGATCTCATTATGAGAGATCGAAGTTGAATAATAATCATGGGAATCAAGATTTTAGAATGTGGTTAAATTCGTTCGTCAAAACCCCAAACTCCCGAAACCTAAAATCAACAGGAGTCGTTCTATCCAGCATGATGCATAGCACCAAATCCAAAAAGTCATGATTTCGTGACTCAGGAGTTTTCACATGAAGCACGATGGAAGTTCATGAAATGAGAAATCGTGAAGAACCCAAGAGTTGGGCCCATGGTCACAGCCCAAGATTGCATTGAGCGATGTAAAGGGGCTGCCCTTAAGGATGAAAGCACCCATGTTGGTCACAAAAGAAGAGTTGGGTGGCTTTGAGGCATCCAGATTGACTCGCAGAAGTCATCAACATTGCCTGGGATATTTAGGGGTGTCAGGCCTCATCCTGATCCCAATGAAATAAATTAATGGAAATGGGGGAGGTGGTTGAAACCTTGTTTCACTCCATAAATGGAAAGCATGGAAGAACTGGCCATAGAGGCAGATTGTCAGCTCAAAGTCCCCCTATCAATGAATTTTCTTGCAAAGCCCATATTGATCTGATCTTGCATCTGACAGAAGAATGCATCTACAGTATGACAAAAGAAGGTGTAGATGACGAGCCTTGAATGGAGGGGTCATATTGTGCCCCTGGTGGTTCTGGAAATTTTTGAGTATTTAGGAGTAATTTTGTTATCTTTTTATGGTCGATGGTTGAGCTAATATCTTGATTGTAAAGTTTAAATGAAGCCTCTGGTTCTCTTTTCATGTATTGCTACTTGAGACTTCTTATTTAATGACAATCATCTTTCTCCTTCATCTCTTTTTCCTTTGATACTAAAAGACTCGGGCATGGATGATCCAGTCAAGTTGTTGTTACTATATTATGATGTATGTTTTATCTCAGTCTAGTTATAATTTATTTCAGGTTCCTAAAACTTAGAACCAAAGATGATCTTGTTTCCTGAGTTTTTCCTCCTTAGGTTGCTGGAAGACCAGATGTCCATAGAACACCTCTACATTTTCTCCTTAAGTTCTTCATCCTACTCACCCTTACTACAACTTACCGACTGAAGTTAGATCAAGACCCCATCTACCTATGCATACTAGCCTAGTTTTCCGAGTTAAAGCGATATTATCATGAGTCTACATCCATTAGAACCCCCTTGAATTTATTCATTGTGACATAAAAATGATGGGTAGTGGGCTTACCTTCCTTGCAATTAGGAGGTGACTTCTAGTGCTAACATTTCTGGTACCGTTGCTGGGGATGAGTTGAATATTTTCCCTAGGATTGAATGACAAATCTTACTGGTTCTAAAGGTGCATCAAAACTTAGTACATCAAAGATTGCAACTATGCACTCGGTGACTCCATTGATTCAACTATGGCTTCTAGAGGTAGACACATGAGGTATACCCTACAATTGCCTCTAGCAACACCTAAAGCTGACCTAGAGAAAATTATCAGAATATGAAAGATCCTCCAGGAAGGTACTTTAGCTATCAAACCAAGTATTTATGATGATTTTCACCATCCTTCTATAGAAACTCCAATACATGCTTCTCATTCTCTTGTTATACCATCTACTGGAGTTTTCCAAAGTTTAAATTTTGGGAGTGTTCCTCCCCTCCTGGTATGGGATTGGAGGAAGGAAGCCTTCTCACTCTTATCTCCCCTAAAGTTGTACCATGGTTTAAACCTAGGACCTCAAAATATTTTCCCACTCTGGGTTTTACTACTCCTCCCCCTATTAGAGTCATTGCATTTACATAAATCCTAACCTCTGCTCCATCAAAACCCCTTTTCCCCCAACACTTAGTCGGTCCCCTTTTATCCTAGAAGAATAGTTCCACTCTCTCTGGTCTGAGCTCCATCTCCTCCTGGTTCCCCTCTAGCTATCATCACTATGGCAAGTGCCAATCTCCTGAGGAACAAAATGGATTCCATAGGGTTGCAAGGTATTCCCCTCTAGTCTTACCTCATCCCATGAATGCCCTCCCTATTGGAGATTACCTAAAATACATGCCCAAATTCACAGGAGAAAAAGACATAACTACTGAAGAACACCTTGTTGCGTTCTACAGTTATGAAAATAATCTAAACATTGAAAACGAGGATGTGTGGATGCAAGTCTTCATCCATAGCCTTCATGGTGAGGCTAGGAAATGGTTTAGGGGATTGACCTCTCGATCCATTGTTGGGATTGAGGCTTTAGATGATGTTTTATTGAGACAATGGGGGGATAAAAAATACTTTATGTATTATATCACAAAGTTTCGGTACCTAAAGAGAAAAGAGGGATAATTTTTCTCTGATTTCTCCAAGAGATTCAATAAAATGTACAATCAGATCCCTGCTGAGATAAATCCTACAGAAGCCTCTACCAAAATTACTTATGCTAGTGATTTTTATCCTTATTTATGTCTCCTATTAAGAGAGATAAGAGATACATTCCTTTCTCATATCCAAGATGCAACCCTAGAAGTAGAGTCCCACATATTGGTAGTTGAGAGACTAGGGAATAAAGCTGACAGAGATAGAGGAAGGGGAAGATATGAAGATTCTACCTCTTGTTCCTCTGTGTCCTACCCTCAAGTAGATCAATTGACCAAGCTGGTGAAATCTCTTTCTCTAGAAATGGAGAAGATGGAATTTGAAGGGAAGCAAAGTTATAAGAATGCCCAGAATGATGATAGAAGAAGCAATTTCAAAAGACCAAATATTTCCCCTTAGATACTCCCAAGAGAGCCTCGTAACAGAGATGGGGATGATCAGAAAATCTAAACCCCCCTCCAAAATAACCTCGTTGTTGATGAAGAAGGAGAGAAAGGAGAGATTGATCGTGAAATCCATTGTCTTGGAGATACCTCCCCATTCCCCCATCTAACCCAATCTGCACATGAGGAGTCCCTCATGGATGACCAAATAAATGAGTTGAGTACATGAAAGAAGGCCAATAATAGTCCCAATAAATATAACCTCGGGTCCAAGAAGAAAGAAGACAAGCCTGATGTTATCACTGAAATTTCGTCTGCACATGGTTACAAGAACTCAACATCGTCAAACAGTGATGAAGTCATCAATTAACACCAAAGCATTCATAAAAGGGTCAAAAAACTATACAAAGTAGTGAAAAATTGAAGGGCTCTATGAAGACACTAGGCATGTGCGCACATGTACGAAACAGGAATGAAGAAATCATGCGCATGCGCACGATGCGTGACTGTTATCGCAAAAAGCCATGAACCTGCTAAACGACACATTTATGAGAGTGGTCGACCTCCCACCCGCTTATAGTTCATCTCCCAAGCCGATTTGACCCTTAAATCTAGACTGGATTCGACTGGGTGGCTAGTCAAAGACCTAGAAATGCCCTAATTAGCCTCTTTTCACACTACAAATTAGTTGAACAATAGCTCAAAGGAATTCTATAAAAAGGCCATGGATGCACCTCATTTTTCAAGGAATTCAAAGTAATGTTATGCTTCCTCTATTATCTTGAGGACTCCATCCTTGTCAAGAGAATATTTGCACCATTTCATTGGGCAATCCATCTCACCCATTGAGTGTATTTGTAAAGAGTTCTTTCATCATTTTCCATTTTTCTTTGTTGTAAGAAGCGCTAGCTAGTGGGGATCCAAGAGCCCTCCCTTGGAGGAAGAAGGGACTCATAGTCCCCTTTCTTCTTGATGTATTGCTTCACTAGTAGATCAGCCTCAACATTGGTGACATGCGTCTTATGGCTCTTTTTGTTTCTATGTTCATATGCTCATGAATTTAGTTGTTATTGCATTTCTTAGTTTAATTATTAATTGTAGTTTTTTATTTCTTTCCCTAACTCTTTTCCTTGCAGTTGTCCTGCTCAATAGACCCAACTGGGCTTGCAAGCACCTCTATTTTTCTCACTAAGGTGACAGAAGAGGTGCAATAGATTGGTGACTCCGCTGGGGAAAGGTATCAATTTCCTACCCCATTTGGGTTTTTCTTGCTCTTCGTTTAGTTTGTTTAACTTGCAGGTACACTAACCGGCCTAGGCCGACCTACCACTTAGCCAATTCCAAGTTGAATTGAGAGAAATCCATTCGGATTTTTCACTCTCGGTCGTATTTCATATATGCATGGGTTTCTAGACCCCCAGACGCGCATCGTGTGCACATGCATCTGATTCAAAACTCTGTTCTGCACACGTGCGCCTGTTGACTTTTCTCTGTTCACGCACATGCACTCTATGCGCCTCTGTCTCCACTGAGACCCCCACATCTATGCTAAAATTCACATTGTAAAGTTGTTGAGATGTGGGGAAGGCCATTTTCCTTCTTAAAAATGATTTCAAGCATGTTTTAAAGCTGCACAACACTTAGTCCCCTCATCATATAAAGGGATTAGTCAAAAACACATAGGCACTTAGGAGGATAAAATCAATTTCCCTTCTTTGCTTTTTGCCACATGGATGGCTTGTTTTGACTCACAAGATAAGTTGGAAATCACTTTTAATCACATTTAAACTTGCATTGGGACTAGAAGTTGAATAACAATCGCTTAGTATGCTCTTCTCTCGCACCTCCAAGCGATCTTGAGAATCAGAAAAAGATTGTGAAATGATTTCATCTCCCTTAAGAACATTAAAACCTTTAGGAGAGGACAACAACCTTTCTTGGGACTCCTCTTAGTTTACTTTTTCAAAAACATCTTAATATTTTAATGGGCCCATACATTCCCGCATGCTACAAAGATAGGATAGTGCTTGAATTTTGCTTCCTTAGATCAAATCACTAGGGAAGTTTGAAGGCTTTTGTAATGGGCCCATACATTCCCACATGATCAATATAGGATAGTTTCAAAGATTTTCTTAGATTACATCACAATAGAGAGTTAAAGGGATAGTAACGGACACACATGTCCACATCCTAGCTTCCTAGGGACTTTTGAATTACGCAACATTGTACCAAAGGCACTTAGTTAATTAGGTAATCAAACACTTATAAGGACCAAGCGAAGTCCACATGCAGTAAGGTGACATCTAATTCACTAATCCTCCAAGTCAAGTGTTTCTAATACCATAATTCAGGGAGATAACCATGAAGGGTTGAAGGCTAAGGTATGGTTGTTCTTTGCATCCCCCCTTGAGGCACCCACCTCTTGGATGGGATCCAACTCATGACCCATTTCTTAGGCTGAAAATCTAAATGTCGCACTTTGACTGAGGTACCTAGTGACCAAATTTTAGGACATCTACCCAGGTGGAAATTGTGGTCTGCAATTGCACCTTGATTGGATTTTGTGTGGCTATTGGGAAATATCGCCATCTCTTTCAGGATATGCCCCCTTTACCCCTCACTATAACCAATTATTTCATCATTCACTAGTTTCTCTTCCAGTGACTTCAGACCCCACTGTTGAGTACTATTGGAAGGTCCAGTGCTATTTGAAAGGAAGGACGTTACATCTTCTAGGACACGAGCATTTGTTTTCTTTTTGATTCCCCACATGGACAAAACCCACTTACCCACATATATGATTCTTTTTAAAAACATCTTATGTATGATGCACATCTGATTACAGTTTGAGTGGGATATATATATTGTGTAACACTCAACGCAAAGGCTCTTGTTTCTATATTATTCTCACCATTCTTTGCACACATTCACGCAGCTAGTCGGACATCATAGGGGAACAACAGAACCCCCATCATTCACGACACTTGCTAAAACTCCCTCCTATCTTAGGGGGAATGTCTAGTCTTTCCCACTCATCGGCACCTCCTTCACACACTCCTGTGAGTGCCAATGTTTTAGGATCATCTTTGCTTGGTTCTACATTACTTGGGTCCACTTCCCAAGGCCATCCATTCACTCACTCTCCTTTACATGGAAGCAGGGAACCCACTTCCTCTCAAGGATGAAGCACCAACCCACCTAGCCCCCCTCAAGGGTCAAGTTCACAACACACTTACACCATGGCCGGAGCTAATCCTCCCCTCCCCACTATAGATGTCATATTTGGCCTCTCTCAACATACCGGATCTCATTAAACTCACCAATGATCCTATATTGCATGACCCCACCAAACTACCTTTGGACATACCAAAGTTCGAAGGAAAGGCAGGCAATGACCCTGCCAACCATGTCATGACCTTTCACCTATGGTGCTCCTCCAATAGAATTATGGATGATTATATCAGACTACGATTATTTAAATGCACACTCACTGGCCCATCGGCCAAATGGTATGTAGAAGAAAAATCAGGGTCCCACGCAACTTTTCAGTCACTGGCCAAAGCATTCTTGACCTTCTTCCAATTAACCATCCACCATGACAATGGTCTAGAACTACTTTCTAATTTCAAACAAACCTCAACCACACATATCACTGACCACATTCACGAGTGGCGTAGGTGACGTAGTTTGTGCAAAGCAAAAACCACCAAGCAACAGTGTCTTGACTGGTTTCTTAGATCACTTGTCTCTCTCCTCTGTAAGGATGTAGCTTCCACCTTCCCTCAATCTGAAGAGGAAGCCATCAACAAGGCCCAATAGTATGACCTCATCTATGCACAGTCATGGTATTTATACACTGTACTTCCTGATCTTCCAAAACCTGTGCCATTTGGCCAAGACAAACCTGGGATGTCTTACTCAGCAGACAGACTGATTGGTACCACCACTCACCATGGTCCACAACCCCAACCACCACTGATGTATGGAACACCTCAATACTTTCCAGCATACAGGGGCACTTTTTATTTCCCTCCACCCACTTATCAACAACCTTACCCTATTGCGATACCTCCATCCATCAGTGGACCACCATCGGCACCCCCCATACATCCACCTATTCAAACGAACTATGGTACCCCCTCTACTTCAGCTTATAGTACTAGCAAAAGAAATATGCCTTCCTATGTACCCTATGGTTCGTTACCACCACAGAATCCATACTTCCCTTTTCCTGGTCCCCCACAACCCATGGCTCCCCCACATCCTCATGCGGGGGTGAATTTTGTTCAACCTTCTGCCATTCAGCAATACCAAAATTTTGAACAGTTGAATATGGCCAATCCAACCCATCCATTGAACAATGCCAAAAATAAAGGACGGAACAAGAATAACAACAACCTAGGTCAAGCTGGGAATCAACCCCAACAACACCAATCTACTAGGGGCAACCAGAACCAGGGGCATCAAAACCCCCAGGGGGGCAATAATAATGAACACCAAGGGAGAAAAAACAATAATGTTAAAACCAACTTCCCTTGTGCCCTTTGTGGTGAGTTCGTCCATTACACTCATCATTGACCCCAAATCACTGATTTCAAATGATTGAAAGACACTGGTAGTCTTCCCCATCCTCCAGCACCGCCTACCCCTCAACAGGCACCACAACAATACGTGCAAAAACCCCCTCCTGCCATGCTACAAAATCCTATTCCACATCAAGGTGTGATAAACACCCAACAGGACACATAACATCCCCCACCTCAGGTGGGACAATACCTCAACCCCAACAATCCAGCAGATCACATAATTCTCCTCACTAGTGAGGAGGAAATCCTTCTACAAACACGTAATCATCAGTATCATGCACCCGCTGAGTCTCCTCCTGTCCCTCCAAAGACAAACCCTACACCGACGGGACCCCCGTTGGTGATTCCTCGCCCTACCTCTGAGCCACCTCTTCACATCCCTCACATCCCGTTGCATAGGAATGTCCACAACCCACAGGCTAGGGCAGCTCATAACTATAGTTTGGTAGACAAATTAGCACAATCCCCAGCTACCATGTCAGTTTTGGAAGTCCTCCAGATTTGTCCTACTCAATGGAAATCATTACTTTCTGCCTTGGGGGCAGTCGACCCCGCAGATACCCGACTCATTGCCTTTGATCTTGACAGTGGATAACCTCGTCTTCCCGCCTTGATCGCTTTTCAAATACTAGTAAAAGTACGGAACATCACAGTTCATCGGTGTATCATCAATGAAGGTGCATCTACATGCATTATGTCCAAAAAAATATGGCAGAAGCTTGGTTCCCCCGAACTCATTCCCTCTGCAATCACCTTATGAGCATGTGACAAATGACCATCCTCTCCTGAAGAGCTCTTCCAAAATGTCCCCTTCGAACTCGGGGGCAAGACTATTCTCATCGATATCAAAGTTATCGATGCCCCACTTGATTATAATATCTTGTTCGGTCGTAGCTACATGTACGCCTTGAAGGCAGTGGCATCTTCCGTCCTTCGGACAATGATGTTCCCTCACAATGGGAAGATTGTTACCATTGACCAAGTCTCACATTATGAACCTAATCCATTTGCCAACATCGATAACATTCTTCCTCTCATTCACACAAGCCACGATGCATATCCACTCGTCGAGATGGGTCCTGGGATTTTCAAAGATCCATCCTTGTTAGGAACTTACCATGGAAAACCACCACTCCTTCATCCTTCCAATCAAGTATGCATCGTATCATCTAACAGAACTCACACAGAGGATACCCCTCCTCCTACGGAGGCTTCTATCATATCTGTCATCCCACTCGTCCCAGAACCCCCCCCTCTAGAACCTCCTGGACAATCGTCGAGCCCACCAGTCCACGATTCCACCTCTCCCCAAGGACATATCCCAGTTTGTGAGACAGTTCCCCAAGCCATCACCCAAATTCCCTTCTTTTACCCTCCACCAGGCATCAAAGCCTTTTAGGTAGTTGCAATGCTCACACTACCTAA